>JAUMHI010000033.1:22164740-22193606 GCA_032359435.1 Enteromius unitaeniatus
CTAAATTATCGAAGTTAACAGAGTGTGTTAAAAATGTAAAAGATTGGATGATGAATAATTTTCTGCTATTAAACTCAAGACAGTTTAATTAACTACATGTAATTAACTACATGTACATGTTGCTTGTAATTCTGTATAATTTACAGTTTTTACTGTACTAAGTATGTGTTAAAAATGCTACAACAACACTGTAAAATAAAGTGTTACAGATTTTTGTTCATAAAACTTTATATTACAGTGTAATTACTAATTTGTTACACAGGAGAGCCTATGTATGTAGTTGCTAGAATGTTGCTTTGTGATTGCTTATTTACTAATTTAATTAATTACATAATTAAAATAATTTGAAATTAAACAATTATTAAATACAATAATATTTCTTTGTTTTTTATGTACAATAGGTATTTTAATTATTTAAACAATCATATTAACATTATGGAAAATATATGAATTATTACATCTATAATGTAAAAATATATTAATTATTATAATAATCTGTACATTAATTATTTATTTATTGTAGTTACTTAGTATAACAGTAATTTAATTACTTCAACATTTAAACATTAAAATGTTTAGTAAATTAAAATGAATTGTGAAAATTATTAAATATATTAATAAATATAACATTTATTTATTTAAACCAACTTAGTCTAATTATTAATCAAGATTTCAACAATTACCAAAATTTTCATTAATTAAAATATAATATAATAAAATATATAATATGAAATAAAAAATTATGTATGTATTTATTTATTGTGTGTGTGTGTGTGTGTGTGTGGTTTGGTTTATTTATCCTGATGGGGACTTAAATCTGAATACACACAGACCCATAGGGACTCATGTCACTATAACCTAAACTGAGATTTCCACGGGTACAGAAGCCTATAAATCATATCAACAAAGAATTTGTTTCTTTGAGAATGTAAAAATGCAGAAAGTTTCCAGTAAGGGGTATGTTTAGGCTTAGGGTTTGTGTAGGGCAAAACATAATGCCTGTGGACAGTCCCTACAAGGATAGCTGACCAGACGTGTGTGTGTGTGTGTGTGTGTGTGTGAAATCTCTGACAGTCCAATCAAATAAGTCAAGATTTTCTCCACCTGCTCAAGTGCTATAGTTTTTCCTCAAAAGGATGACTCAAGTAGTTCAAAGATAACTTGAGTAACTTAAACATTTTACTGAAAAATTCAAGTACTTTAACAAAAACTAAAAGCTTCACGTTTATGCTTTTAAACCATACGACCCGCTTGCCTGTTTCCATTAAGACCATTAGTGTATTACTGTAAATGCATTTCCTGTTAGTTGGATAAAATGAGGGATACTGGAAATAACCTGAAATATAAAGTACATGTGGGTCTTTATTATTGCTTAACATTCACTTAAGTAACACATAACATGGGCTCTGACATACAGTGTGACCAACCCTTTCAAAAAGCAGAGGAAATGTGGCTCCTTCTTCTCTGTAGACACGGATGGGATGGGGAATGACGGAGTTTATCAGCTACAGCTGGTTGTCTAACAGTCTCCTCCTAACCCCTGTGGGCCGAATCCCAGCACGTCTGTGAAGTGTCGCTTCCTCCCCCTTCCTTCCAACATCTGCAGAGACCTTTGAGAGGAGAAAGAGAAACTAATGCAATCAGTCGCTCATTTTGTGCCATACAGATGGATGGAGAGACTCCAGTGGAAGGGAACTTTTCTACAGCCGTAAATCTCTCTGTGCCATGTCATATTGACCGCACAATACATGACTAATTGTGATTTTTACTTTTTTTTAATGATCTGGGTGCGTACAAACTTAAAACGGAACATGTTATTCTGTAAAGTAATTAAAGAGTTGAGGTGAGGGTTAACCTCACACTTTATTGTGCCAATAGGTCATTTCAAATAAAACTCTGACACTTAACATAAAAAAGATGCTGTTAGCGATGATGATAACTTGTCACATGGCTTGATAATCAGGATGTTTTTTTAAGAAAATATATTGTGAGATATAGTGTGTAGAAATTGATTTACTTGTTTGTCAAAATAATGTAATATGTTATATTCTTTGGAGGCTTTTCTCAGCGAACATTGATGTAAAAGCAAACAAAAAATAATACTACTTGTGGGATAGCAGTATCAGATATCTAATATCATTACTGAATATCAGTTAAAAATGAATAAACTAAAATATTTTTCAATACTCCTATGCTAATAAAAATATCATCAATACTATCTACTGTTATATTTAAAAATAACATATAACATAAAATATTATGTTAAAAGTTTTCTCAAAGCTTTTTCAAACAATTCTTCTACTTCTTTTTATTTATTAATATAAATATTATTCTTCAAATAAAAAAAATACGGCTAATAATGTTTCAATGGTTAGTTAAATGTTACAAATTAAAATTCTACAAAAACTAATAATAACAACAACCTTCGTAATAACAACAACAATAATAATAATACTTATTTATTATTATTATTATATTCCTAACATTTATTGCAATTTTTTAATTTACATTTTGTAATGACATCACCTATTTTACATTGTTTTTTAATAAATGTCATATTATTGTAATAAATATTTTAATATAGTCTAGTATTAGTTGTAGCATTATAGGAATATTACATAAACAAATTGTGTTAAAAAAACAACAACATTAAAATACAGTAATATAAAAACACCTACATACGCATAACTATTATTATCTGTATTATTATAATGGAATTATTATTTAAAATGTAACTTTTGATATGCAGTATTGCTGTTAGCGTCACCAGATGTTGATCTTTCATTAACTATCTTTCCATTCATTTTGTAATGAGAGTTCTTCTGTTTGCAAGGCACTGCTCTGTAGGTAATGTATTCTGAATGTTCACAATGCATGTTCTGGGTCTGGTTGATGGTCTCTCCATGTCAGAAGAGTCAACCCCCATGTCTCTGTGGACTTCTCATTATGTATTGAGGCCTTCCTTCTGTGCAAGTTATCTTCACATGCCTATAGCCAAAACATTAGCAAGTACCACTAATAATAGTCTGCAAGCAGCAAAACTGTAAAAAGCAGTCATTGCCTTTTCTTTTCCCTTCAAAACAATTCTTTGATGATGCAATGCTGCTGTAGGATACGACTTCCTGTCAGTAGCTCCATGCTGGGCACTTCCACTACGCCTTCTCTAAATGACTGGCCAAACGCTAGCTCTGGTTTCCTCCAATCTGTGTAATCCAATAGGGACCGTCACCCTGGTGGAAGCTTGAGGAAACAGATGTGTTGAGATAAGAGAGATGTTGACCTGATCCGGCCGAGGAACATGTGCTGGCAAACCCTTCACCCCCCTTCTCTCTCTCTCTCTTTTTCCTTTGTCTTCCCAGCTGCTTCCGTCCCACGTTTTGTCCAGGAACAGTCACCTCAGCCGGTTTAAGACCTGACGTGTGCCGCCTTCATCTTACGAAGGTGGGTGTGTAAAGCATGTGTGTTTAATTGGATCTGTTGGCCCATTCTTCTAGTTGTCCTGAAGGGAGTATGTGATTGTATGCGGGTGATTAAAGGCACATGAGTTGAACAGTTCGAGTGCTAAAGAAAAAAATAACAAGGAACACATTCCACACAGAGACTGCTGCTTTATGATCAGTCCCAGACATCACGAGATGATGTTGTAGAGTTGTGAAACCAATCAGCTAAAGGAGAAGTGCAGTTACAGTAGGTTTGGAAGAAACATATTAAAATTTAATGTGCATGTCTGTTTGGTTAATTAAATATCTTTTCATACTCAATAATACATAGGAATCCACTGAAGTGTTGAACTGTTAACTAAAACTGAACATTTTTAAATAGTTTTCTGTAATTGAAGCAAAGCTAATATTTCTATTTTATTGAATTTGAGATGAAAAGAAAACTTAAATGGAAAATAAAAAGGGTTTTAAAAAAAAAACTTTTGTTTTTCTATTTCATTTTCATTATTTTCATATTAACGAAGGACATATGCTTCAGTAATGGCAGCAGAAGATCAGTGACTAGTAACTAGTTTAAGGTTCAGTTGCCTTTTATCTTCTACAGAATAAATTGCTGTGGATGGTAGTTCAGTGATAGACTAATACACGATGCACTGACTTTATATAAATATAATATATTTGAGCAAATGTCTGAGCAAATGCTGATGTGAATAACTTCCTATTTAATCCTGTTTTTGTAAATTAATTATCCACAAATTTATATGGATTTATAAATGTTGCCTGCCATTTAATTATTTAATTAATCTGTTTTTAAACAGTTTAATTTAACTGTAATTTGTACTAATTATTCTGCATTATTCACACATTTCACGTTTGCTTGAAGTTTCAGAGAAAATCACCTATTGAATCACCTATTGAGTTAATTAATTTTCCAATCTCAGATAATCATAATATTTGAGGAATGTCAATACCTTTTTTTCCTTTTTTATTTTTTAAATACTGCATATACTGTTTGTAATCTCTCTTAACGGTCAACAGTTTTTGAATACAAATACTAAATTTTTCATGAAAAAGTTTTATTTCCATGGTGTGAAAGTCTATCTTTGAAATAGCAGAGATTTCAGCATAAAATTCATGAATCCCTAGCTTTTGGAGGGTATATTTTACTGCTCATCTATTGCGCTTAGATAAAGATTCTAAGGTGAGCAGACCTGGAGGACATCTTCAAAGTGAGAAGGACATCAGAGGAAAGTGAATAAGCCAGGTGCCCTCTTCTCCACATACTTATAATACATTTCATGTGCGACGCTGCTGGCCAGCCTGTCACAGGCATCACACGCCACGGCGTTTCACAGCTATTCACTTGATTTACTTTTAGCATCCTCACTCTTGAATCTGCCCTGTTAGCACTATATAATCTTACAAAGGGCTCCCTGGGTGTCTATATGTACAAATTAACAGAAAAAAAATGTTTCTACAAATTTGACATAAAAAAGTGCTTGAAGATAAATTTGAATGGTTTCAAAGAAGGCTCTCATTTGCATTCTACTACAATTAATTTTTGTTTTAATTAAGAAATTCCTTCAGAGCAATACTATTTCAGGGTTACGGGGTTTACTTTGTTTTAAATATCAAAAGTCATGTAGTTAAGCATAAATTTAAATATTTAAAGGTGTTTAAAACCCATAGAGGCAGTACAATTTAAATTTTCATACAACGTATGATTCCAGAGGTAGATTATTGATGAGTAAAAGCTTATTTTTGCATGGCTCCTTGCACAACACTATGGGAATAATTTTGGCATAGTGCAGGATTTGTAAACTAATACATGTTAACGTTTGCATTATATATCCAACTCCGTATGAATGGCTTTTCTGGTCAAGTAAACTTGCTCGGAAGTGCACCCGGTACAATGAAGCATGAGCTGCAAAACTCCATAAAATAGCTCAAAGCCTTGTATTAGGACACTAAAATTGCTTGGTTGCTTCAGCAAAAGTGTTTTTATCCCATGTTTGGCTTTCTATCAGTTAGGTTTAGGGTCAGGTTTAGTGTACATGGAATTTTAATTTCAAATGCAATAGAGAATTAACATGATGTGTGTCACTTTCGATGTGATGAGTCTTCTAGCTTTTGTCTTGAACAAATCAGTTTCCATCCTCACGTCCTCAGCCACCGCTCTTGAGACTGTCCACCGGGTTCTTCTGTATCTCCTGAGTGAGATTGAGTCTCATCTGAGGGAGTGTGAGTGAAAGAGAAAGAGCAGAGTTCTAACAAGACAAGAAGCCAATCAAAGCGCAGGGCTCTGCTGGATCTGACAGAAGAGGTGATAACAGCCTTTGAACCCCGGTCTGCCGTAGGCCCCCGGCTTGGCTCTAGCTTGGCCTTCCTTTGATACCGACCTCAGAGAGCCAGAACCTTCCAGATCTATCACAGCAGGAGACGTGTACACATACACACACACCCTGATACTGATCTCAGACCTGCAGAGATCATCACTCTGAACATCAGCTAGGAATGAGAGTGATGCCATGTTTGCGTCAAATCTCCACCAAACCTTTTTTTTTTTTAGACTGTTGAGTAACACTGATAACTTTCATGGATAACAAACATATGTGATGCTCTTCCTTCCAAGAATCTAGTGTGTTTATATAATCATCTGTGCTCTCCTGACAAGAAGGTACAGGTGGGATTTGTTGCCTTCATTGACACCATCTTGTGGCCAAATTCTAAGTTGGTTTCAAAAGCACTCTTCCATCCCATAATGTTTTGGATGGACACAAAAAAAATGTTGAAAAACAAACAAAATACTGGGCAGAAATTGAAATTCTCTTTCGCACTTAAAGGCCAGTCCGCATCTGGTCACAAAATGTTGTGCTTGACAAAGATTACAATTAGCAGCCAAGTAGAGTGAATGTACAGCACTTTCAATGATTGATTCAATGATGATTTTCATTTTTAATGAGAAGAACCCTTATGTGGACCATATTCACTTCAATTTTACACTGGTTCGCTAATTTGAACAGCAATCCTCACATGACTCAACAAGCTCATTCACCAAAAATGGACGTATTTGTAAAAATGGTATGAAACAATGGCCCAACTTTGTCCGACTGGCTTTGTGTGTCCTGGCCTACTCATCAGTTGCATGGAGTATTTTTGTCTATTTGTCATCTAGGAGCTTGACCACCCCATGCTTTTACTTTATACGAAGAAAAAAACACTTCTTGTTTTCCATCGAATGAAGAAAGTCATAATAGTTTTGACTGACCAGAAGTAACTAAGTAATGACAGAGTTGTCGTTTTCGGGGGAACTCTGTTATTAAGTACCACGCAGATGGTGACTTTTCTGCAGAGCTCGGTTCTAACCCTGTCTTGAGTGACATGAGATACTGCTGTGGAAAATCATATTATATGTCCACTTATACAGGGTAAAAGGGAAAAGATGTCACACAAAGACATTCATGTGAAGGTCATGGAACAGTTATTTTCCTGCTGCTCCTTTATTCGTGCCAGATTCAGTCTGCAAGACACACATGCTATTTGGCCTGAATGATGTTCCATACTTCTGTTCCAATAGTGAGCTACCACACTGTCTACTGTCTTCACAGCCAACTACTTTCTCAGGCAGCTTTATAACAGGGCTGGAAATGGGGTAAAACAAAAGTCGTAGGATCGGTGAAGGGGTGTGGTTCTGGCTCAAACTGATAACATTTCTAAAGGAAAATTAAAAGTATTTCAGTCTTGTTTATAGCTCAAAGTAGTTCATAAGTTCATTTGCATCTGGGGTTGCACAGTGTTAACTTTTATGAAAGCTGCCGGAATATTCTATCAGTGCAAGCTTCAGAGTGAGAAGTTACTTTATGCTAAGTTGACTTTCTAGCATCAGCTTTATTTATTTTCATTGTTACGGTTAAGTATTTTATTTGTGGTTATATTAGTGTATAAAATTCCCATGACTCTCCAACTAGAGTCGTCCCAATAAATCTCAGAAATTTCCAGCAGTGATCGCAAGTGACCGAACTGAATCCACAGCAACTACATTAAAGTTCACTTACAGAATACGCCATGCAAATTGTGCTCCTGCTGTAAAGCACACAAGGGATACCACTAATGCTCACTGTTAAAGTCAACATGAAATTAAAAATGCCTCTAAACTGTCTATATTTCATATACATGCATTCAATATGTTGCATTTTATATCTTGTTTCATGTTGTTTCAAGTGAAATGATTTTGAAAAAAAAACTTCAAAATGAAAATATCCAGATCTGCATCTTACATCCAAAATTAACAATTTATTCAACACAACCTAAAAAAGTTAATACAGTATACACAAAGCAATGCGAAAATAAAGCCAAAGGATTCATGCCATTCCATCAGCAAGCCCACACACGCCCCCACAAACACCCACTTCCCAATTCACAAAGTGCGTCTGGGCCAAGGAGATCCAAAAAAAGTGTTTACTGTCATATCTGTCAGGCCGGGCTGCTTTCTCAAACTCTACTTTCCCCCTCTGGCCTGGAGTTGTAGAAATACAGGTGAGAAAGGTTACAGGTGCAGCAGGGGAAAAAAATCACCTTGAGGGGAACATCGGAAAATGTCATTGACGAGAGAGAGCGAACAAACGCCCGACCTGAACATAATCCAGCTCTGTACTGCAGTTGTGCAGAGCAAATTCTGCATACACACATGCAAAACAAACAGACGCACACACATGCGCACTGCAATCTCGACATATAAAAAGAGCATCTATAATTGCATCTCCACCTGCAAAAAAGGAGGGCAAAATAACCTCAGGGCTTTACTGGCAATACTGCAGTGAAGTCAGGGAAAATTAAACAAATGGTGTTCTGACTGGTTGAGCACGCTTGTATTTAAAGCTCGTATCTGACTTGAGGTCCTAAGAGAGAGTGGGAGAGGCTGCGTGCTGGTTTTTGGCAAGAGCTTTAGCTCTATCCCCCTCATGCTTGTGCAATTTTGTAGCGTTAAGGATACATTCGCTGCCTGCCGTGAGTGTTTTACCTGAGAGAGTGGGGCTGAGAGAGATGCAAAGAAAAGATACAACATTGGCTAAAGCCAGAGACTGTCACATGATATGTTTGCTCCACTGATCTAGTGGCCATTAGGGAATACACAATTACCTAGATCCTTACACCTTTTGAAATTATGACCAATTATTACGTGCTAATTATATATCAGAGCGACGACTTCACATTCTGTGGTACTTAAAGGGTGCTGAATTCAGCTCACTGGGAAACATTCTCTGGAATGGTGCCAAAAGGAAATCACAGAAAAATAATGCCATTGCTGGCTTATTTAAGGAAATCAATAAAAGTATTTGTTGAAGTAATTTGAAATGGATATTGCTTAATTCTCAATAATTCATCTTTCTTCCCCTCAGGCCCAAAGTACAAAGTGAATTACAATGTGAATTTTCAGGAGCTATTACTCCAGTAAGTCACATGATCCTATGCTATTTTGATGTTCAAGAAACATTATCCTCGCAGAATCAAATAATAATTATTATTTTTTTATAAATATATAAATCAATCAAACAATCAATTAGTCAATAACACATAAATAAATACATAAATAAATGGAATCTATGGATCTAACTCACCCTTATACTACCATTAAAAAGTTAGTAAGATTGATTAATATATTTATTTATTACATTTAACATATTACAGAACTATTGTGCTTCAGTAAATAATTATAAAGATGGTTAAAAAGAAATAAATGAAAAAAATATGATATATACTGTATACTGTACATAAAATATGTAAGCACTGTCAAATAATTAATATCTATTAATCAAATCCAAAATAAAAGTTTTTGTTTATGTATGTATGTTTACTGTATATTTATTTTGTATATATAACACATTCAGTAGCTATATACTTTGTAAATATTATATATAGGTGACATATATAGATAGATAGATAGATAGATAGATAGATAGAATATATTATATATAAATATCTTTAATTTATAAGTATAACATGTTTGTCAATTACAACAGGATTTTTTAAACTATATTGACAGTGAAAGTATGACATTGACTTAATAAAACTAGACTGATATATTTTTGTACGCTAAACAGAACAAAATAAATGTATAATATCAAATAAAGTGACAGTTCATTATGCTGTCAATTATATTGGTGGTAGGTCATGGGAGAAGAACTGGCACAGTTTCTTAAGAATAACCCCAAGAATAGAAACCAGTGTAAATGTTACTACATCTAACTTACAAAAGCACTGAAAGGGTAGAGCAAGAAGAAGAAAAAGCAATTTGGCAAACATATCATAAAGTAGGAAAGTGCACGTGGGAAGGCGGATAGAAAATGCTCTTTGATGCTGGTGAGCGCTGATGGCCATGGAGGGCAGGCTGAAAGAGGAGACGTGGAGTACAGCAAAAAAAAATTTCCCAACTGGGGTGATTTTCTGCTTACTGAACACTTTGGCTGTGCATGTTTTCAAGTGCGGTGTAGTCGTGTGCTCCCTTCCCCTTACATGTGGCCCCAAAACTCTCTTTCTGCTAACGCTTTCATTTGAAATTGAGATGAAAAGAATGTTCCGGACTTCCGATTTAGGCCCCTTTTTTTCAATTACTCAGGCGCTGATAAGCAAAAGGTGTTTTTCACATGTAAGAGAGAGTGTCGTTGTAAAGTTCAAATAAATCACATTTCTCTGTTGAACTTTCTAGTTAGTATCTTGAGCCTGATGGTGAGTTAGATTTTCCATATAACGGAAGTATGCATCATTACTGTCCTGCAGAGTTGAATGAAGGTTAATAGGAAATTTCATGGCCTTTCAAGGAATTAAAACAAAGAAATTCTGGCTTTGGTGTTATGTGATATGATTGTTTGCTTTGGCTCACCGCCATACATAGTTATTGGAAACCGCTAGCGTGAGCTTGTCTTTACATGCTGCTTGATTTTCTGTCTAAAGCAAAGTAACAATTGCATGAACTGAACTTTTCAACTGTAATTTGATGTGCGGCAACAAAACCCACATAGACGAAGGTCAACATCTCAACGACCCTAATTTATTATACTTCATTGGAGTATAGAATTCATTTCAATCAGTAACGGTGTCTGAAGTGAATTAGCACATGAGATGACCCATCACCGAAGGGTCTCCTGTGCTCTAGTGTAATACAGCACCCACTCATTCCAGTAAGCACCTCAGAAGGGTCCTTAAAATCAAGTATCATTTGGTCAAGTAGTCTAGATGGACAGTTGGCAGCCAAAGCATACTAAAATAATAGCGGTCACGCACAGGCTCTGCACCTGCAAAATTTTGCAAGAAAGGACTTCAACACTTTTTAGCTGAGTATAAGCTCTGTTTATGGCATTTAAAATAGGAATATATTTATTTCAAAATCAATTTGCACAGTTGAAAAAACATCAGTCATTGGAGAAAATGTCAGGTTTCTTTGCTAATGTTAATGATGATATTTTTCAGAACCAGAATGTGAAGTACATTCTTGTGGAAATTCATAAGCATTTAATGTTTAGGAAAATTGTTTTACAATCAATTTTAACAATCTTTTACTTATAATCTGCTTATGATGTGTTTAAATCATGTCAGAAAGATGGTATTTATGATTTGAATGGACGTTAATGCCAGCACAGATTCGAAATTATGATTCTTAATTCTTAATTATTATTTTTCTGGCCACATGCTGTACACAGCGTGAAGTTACAAGTGCTATAATTACTCAAAAAACTGTCCAAATTATAGTGAGTGTACAAAGTGGAACAAATTTTCCCAATTGCACAACACAAACATTTATAAATCTTTGGAAGGTACATGTACAAAACAATGGAAGTGTATGTGTCACCAGCCGCGCCTCCGTGGCTCTCCCTCAGCAGCGGGAACCATCGCCCGAATACTGACTCTTTTTCACCCACGCACCTTCCTTGATTTGAGCGCCAGGTGTGGCCTATTTCACTGACTATTTAAACGGGAACTCCACGTCAGTTCAACGCAAAGTCTTGATTGCCCCGGTAACAATTCTGAGCGTTTTTCCGGTTGTTTATTCTGGTTTTGATTTTGGATTATCTTCTGGTTATTCTGATTCTCGTTGCCTGCCCTGATTTATTCTGCCTGTCCCTTGATTACGATTCCTGCTTGCCTCCTACATATCTGTCTGCTGTGTACCGACCATTGCCTGTCTGACTACTCTAATAAAAGCCGCAAATGGATCCAAACGTCTCTGAGGATACTTCACAGTATGATTACAATAGATCATAGAATATATTATAATTCCAACATGTCCTCCAACTGATACACCCGTACAGGTAGCTTGTACATAGTGACGAAATACAACCTATCAGAGCGTGTGCTAAAATTGCACCCCTATCAGCAACAGTTAATTACGTAATTTGGGGTGGAGTAACCCGAGTTCTTATTAAAAAATAACAAAAAAAACAAAAACACTTATTTAAATTTAAATAAAATATTAAAATCCCCTGTCCAGGGACCCGAGGCTGGTTGCCCGTTGTATACAGCACCCCAGCCCATGAGAGAGGCATCCGTGCTGATGCACTTGGTGGTGAGGTGGGCGGTCATATCGATCGAGTCCAGCTCCATACCGAGATAAGAGATCCTGTGCACCGGGGAGAGTTTGCTCTTCTCTCGGTTGACCTGAAGACCCAGATAGCGGAGGTGCCCTATGTCCCTGTGCATGCACAACTGATCCTTCGAGTGAGCTATTATTAGCAAGTCGTCGAGATAGTTGAGAATGCGAATGCAGGTCAGTATGTGCTTCGGAGTGAGCATCTTGAATGGCATCTTGAGAAGAGACCAATTCAAAACTCTCAGATCCAGGATCGGTCTCAACCCACCACTCTTCTTGGGCACGATGAAATAAGGGCTGTAAAACCCCGACCTCATCTCGGCGGGAGGGACAGGCTCGATTGCTTCCTTCGCCAGTAGGACAGCAATTTACGCGCGCAGTACGGTGGCTTGGCTCTCTGTCTGGACCGAGGTAAAGCGAATGGCGCGCTACCGGGGCGTGCGCCTGGAGAACTGAATCGCATAGCCGAGGCATACCGTCCGAACCAATCACTGTGAGGGTGCCGGGAATGCTATCCAGGCTCCAAGCCGTGTCGACAGGGGTATCAAGGGAACGTTGACCGCCGTGCCAGCAGTGGGGCAGCCCGTAGTGGGACAGGGACAGGGACGAATCGTCTGGCTGCATCTCACAGCGGTTACCTGTCTCCCTGGCTCCCGCGCTGGTGACACAGCGTCCTGGGTCAGCATCTGTAAAGATAAAAGTTGTTAGATGGGGACCTCTGGACACTGGGCCCGGAGGTGTGAGAAATTGCTCTTTCTGTGAAATTGTGGGTACCGCCGACCCGTGGGCCAACGGCAGCTGAATGCACAGAGGGCAGAAGGCGCACAGGGCACCTGCAAACCGATTCCTGCCGCGGCGCGGAGAAGCATGTCTGACAGTTCGGTGTCCGCAGCGGACGGAGCAGCCGGCGCGGGGTGACGACTGTCCGGCGCAGCGGCCGCCTCACCATCAGATTCACCCTCTGATGGTGCAGAAGACATCCCAACTTCACGAGGTGAGAGGCGGGACCTCAACACAGCCAAGGTCAAATGCTCGCAATGAGCGCAGTGACCTTCCACGAACGCCGCCTGAGCATGTTTTCGGCCCAGACATGACAGACAGCACTCGTGACTGTCCTACGAGGTGAGGAAACTTCCACACCCAGAAATGCATGGCCGGATCGACATCCCGTTACAGAATGCGTCACCAACCATAGGAAAACAGGGGTCTATGCTCACTGGATAAATCAAAGACTGGCACAGCCAGCCTTGAAAAAGGCCACTTGCTCGCAGGATCCGCTGATAGCCGCCCAGAAACGCTGTCAGACGAGAGAGCAGGTTTTGCGGGAACTTCTCCAATGATCTCTTTCACCTTCTTCACAAACGAAAGCCTGGGGATCTCCAGTTCCAAAACAGCCACGGCTCTGAAGCGAAAAGCTGCATGTGCACTGTGCGCGTGCCCTCTTATACTCACGCAGTGACGAGGTGCACCTGAGCGCAATCAGTGCACGCCAATATTCATTGGCCTTTAGTAAAAGCTCAAAGCGGAATAGGTCTCTCTGGTGAGTTCCCATATGTAACGTCGAAGTGATTCGACTGAAAGGGTAACATTTATATTTGTATTTTTATTATTAATAGTAGTTAAGATTAAAAAGGTTATGCTAACATTAATATCTCATTTAAGAATGTTTATACCTAATGTTTATATCTCCTAAAAAAAAAAAAAAAAAAAGTTTTTTTGTTAGTTTAACATCAGAATACCAAAAATACAATCTCCATGAAACCAGTGAGCCATGCGAGTCATATTTATGGTTTATTCTCTATGCAATATCATATCTGGAATTGTGAAGCAATTATGATTGTGGTGAATTGCAATTGACCCATCAGGATATCTGAGCATGCCGACGCAACACAATATAGAGTATCAGGTATTTATTACATATCAAAAGTAATATGATGGATTCCCACAGGAAGTTGAAATACATGCTGAGAGGTAATTCATTTTTGTTTTCTCTGTAAATAAGTGGCTCCTGTGTCTGCTTTCACACACCTCATCTCATATATGAGGCAGAGTTACAGCAGGTATGAACTCCAGGGCTGAAAACAATGCTTCTGTCTGAAAACAGATGGGCCGGTGTCTGTGGGAGCAGAATGGTGACGTTACCCGCAGCTGTTTTCGGTTGCAGCTGCCAGACTCTGTGATTAAGGGAAGTGTGCTAAAGAGTTGTTGTAATAATCAGGCTTGGCTGTGCGTGTTGTTTTTAGGGCGACTCTATGAGGACAAACATTCAGCTGGACTTTGGGGACGGTACAGCCGTGTCCTACTCCAACCTGAGCTGGACGCAGGAGGGCATCCGGCACGTGTACCGCAGCGCCGGCATCTTTAGAGTCACAGCACTGGCGGAGAACAGCCTCGGGTTCGACACCTCATCCCTCTACCTGCATGTGACGTGTAGGTTCTCACACACACACACACACACACACGAGCGCTTATTCAGTGTGTATTTTTAGTCTACATGAAGTTGGGAAGTTATTTCAGGTGTATTATAATAAATCCAGTATGCTGAGGGACCAAAACATTATGCTTTATCATTATTATTTTTTGACTAGAGACACACACAAATGTTCATTTTTGTGAAAAGTGGGGACATTTCATAGACGTAATGGTTTTTAATACTGTACTGTATGTATGTGTGTGCTATACATCATAGAAAACTTTTAATACTTAGTTTTTTTTTTTTTAGTTTTCTCTCTCTCTCAGGCTGATAATGTTAAGTATGGCTAATTAGGTTAACCTATGTTAGTGTGATCTGTTAACAAGGCCCATGTACAAAATAAAATGTACTATCAGAGCTTTTTGAAAATTAGTCAAAGCATTGAGTCACAAAATGATTCAAAGCGCTCCAATCAGACGTATTGTGTATCATTTGATTCAAAACAGGGCTTCGTTTTATACCTACTGGGGATAAAAAATAATTCAGCAGAAGCATGGACACATATACCCCCCCATCTCCCCTACAAATCCTACCCTGCTCACGATTATAACAAAACACACACACACACACACACACATATAAGCATGTATCCAGTGTGTATTTTTAGTCTAAATGAAGTTGGGAAATTATTTCATGTGCATTATAATACATTCTTCAGCTGAGGTACCAAAACATTTTATTATTTTATTATTTATAACATTATTGTAACATGTCTTAACCTTCAGTAAGAAAATACATATTTAATAAATTTATTTCACGAGTTCGAGCTTGTCAGCATGTATAAATAAGCAAAGCTTGTTTGGCGTGCTACTAGGGGATGAAACTCAGGGTTAGAAGGGCTGCCGATTCCTAGGGTAAATAGCCCTAACGGCTCGGGAGAGGGAAGAACCCTGAGTGCACCCCCCCAATAGAAAGGAGGAGGAGTAGGGGAGGAGGAGGTATAAATGACGGCTCGACAGACAGTTGATCCATGTGCAATGATGTATTATCATAATCACCATCAAACAAGCGGCGGTCATCAGGGGCAGAAATTATCAGAGTAGGCAAAGAGAAAACAGGCGAGTGGTCGAGAATCAAGAGTTCAGGCAGTAGAGGAAGCAGCAGGCAATAAACAAGGTCCGGGTCCAGGCAAAAGGTCGGGGCAACAAGCAGGAATCAATGACGAGAGTCCGTGGGTCCCTTTTATACTAGAGATAATGCTGAACACCTGTGATGGAAATCCCCACAGGTGTTCGGGAAAAAGAGGTCCGGACGGAAACTAGAATTCCGGAGACGGTTTCCGCTGATGGCGGTCGGACAGCGCCACAGAGGTCTGTTCTGTTACAGGAGGGATACTGCGATCAAGGATGAGGAAGGAAGGGAACTTTGGCTATTTATAGGGCGAGGCTAAGTATCTGATAGGATAATTAGGGAGGCGGAGATCATATATAACCCTGCCTTCGCGCCCTCCTCCCGAAACATGTTTGGTAAACTATGTTTGTGTGTTTAAGACTTGTTTGTAAACTTGTTTGACTTGTTTGCTATATCTTGAATTAGGTTTATTTTTTTCTACCTCCCATGTCATTTAGTTATATAATGAAAAAGTAAATTTCGGAATGCTTTAAAAAAGGTCGGCTTGTTTTTGCATAAATAATATGCTTTAGAACAACACACTAAAATGTAGAGACATTTATTCAGTTCATCTAAATGTCGACTGCAGTTAAATAAAAAGTATTATTAATTTGTAGGCTATTGTTTGCAGTTAGCCAAACTTTATATTGCTTTTTTAACCTATGTAGAATAACTTTGGTATATCTCTCTATATATAATTATGTAGACGTAATTAAAGTGTACTGCTTGCACTGACAAGCAATAATATAAAGTAAAATATGATTTTATTGTTCTTAAAATGTGATATATATATATATATATATATATTATATAAATATTTCTAAAGTGCATTTTGTGTTAAGACATGTCATAAAATAAGTCATGAATGTCAAGTGACATTTATTTCATTACTATTATTATCTGCAAGTGCAATTATAGAAAGGTTAAAACCAGGGGAGAAAAAAACAGTAGAATAAAACTAGTTTATCATATGCTCTCTGAAAGTATAGTTTTAATATTTCTTTCTTTAATTATTGTAATTGTTGATACTTGTTAAAGATCTTTAGATATGAAAGAAAAAGATTACATGAGTAATACTGATTAAAACAAAAATGCAATAAAAATTGTTTGACTAATTATCTTATTATGTTTAGTAAACAACACAAATTATACAACAAATACTAAGTGGATGTCTTGTCTACTATGTTAAATAAATCTTCGAATTTATGCAGTGAATTTGGCAGCCACACTGGCAATAAAGTAGCTGGGCACTGGTTTGCAAACTTTAAATAAACATCTCTTAAGCACAGACTTAGCACAATACTCTAGGTAGGTGACTTTCATAGTTGCTTTATCAAAATCTGCATGTGTCCTTCAGCTCCACAGGTGTAGTAAACTGCAGTGCTTAATTACTGCTTTTAGCTCCACTTTGCACAAACACACAGGGGGTGGGCACTTGTGATCAGATGAGAGCAATTAGGTCCAAATTCCCTGATGTGCATTTAATACTGAAGCAGAATCAGTTAATAAAATAAACATTGGTTAGGCTATTTAAAAAGCCAAAGCATTGCACCCAGGGAGTAGTAAACAATGCGGAAAGCTCTCAAATGAGTGAATAAATGATGACAAAAGTAATATTTATTTATCATTAGGATTTATTGCAGACTGGGTCACAATGGTTGTCTAGGTTGTCCAAATTGTTTAAATGCGGTATATTTGGACATTTTAGTGCTGATCAGAGGTGGGTAGAGTACACAAAAACTGTACTCAAGTAAAACTAATAGCTAGAATAGTTACTTGAGTGTAAAAGTATTGGATAAAAAAAAAAAAAATTCATTTAGATATATAGGTAAAATGTATTATATATACACACACAGACACACGCACACTAGGGCTGCACCATTATGACAAAAATCATAATTGTCAATGTCAAATGTTGAATGTAAAATGTAATTGTGAATAATAATTACAATTTTCACATTTTACATTGAATGATGTTTATACCATAGTTTGAAGCAAATCATATTTAGTCATATTTATTCATACATATAAACAAGCTGAGGAAACTAACTGAATAAACTTTTCTACAGTATTAAGCCTCAAATGACAATCATTTAATCATTCACGGCCCAGATAAAAGTAGACTGCTAGTTTGGAATAAACAGAAGCATTTTTAACTTGTATAGCATCAAGATGAAGTAACGAGAGGAGAGTTGAAATTTCAGCTCTACTGCTGGCAAAGACTCAAATGGGACCTGTTGCAGTGCTCTTAGCAAAAGAGACAGGTCCCAAGAGGGTACCGTAGGGGGCCATGGAGGATTTAACCTTCTGGCCCCCCTGAGGTACCTGATGACCAGGTCGTGCTTACCAACAGACCTGCCGTCCACAGGGACTCCATAGGAGGAGATGGCGGGCGAGCTGTGACATGCGACGGAGGCGTAGACCACCTTGATGGTTGAAGTACGCAATGGTCGCTGTGTTGTCCGTACAAACTAGTACGTGCCTGCCCTGTAAGCGCTTCTTGAGATGACCCAAGGCTAGCCATACTGCCAGCAGCTCAAGGCAATTGATATGCTAATGCAGATGAGTTTACGTCCTAACCCCTGACACTGCATGCCTGTTATACCTGGCCCCCCACCCGGTGGTGGAGGCATCTGTGAACACAACAGCATGCCTGGAGACCTGTTTTAGGAGCACTCCTGCCCGAAGAAAAACACTTTTGGGAACACCGAAGTGCCGGCGGTGGGGCAGCAAGGGGGAACGCATGGACCCGGACCCGGTGTCTGGAAGCCGGTCCACAGTGGGGTCTGAGTGTGTGAGTAGATTGGTCATCTTGAAGCGATATTCCTATTCATCGGTCGTAGACGTGACTCGGAGTGACTGACTGAAAGGGAACTACAGTTTTTTCCCTTAAAAATTACTTGAGTTAGAGTAAAGTAACCATTTAAAATATACTCTAAAAGTATGTAAAAGTATACATTTACTCTAAAAGTAAATGTAACGTAGTAAATGTAACTCGTTACTACCCGCCTCTGGTGCTGATACTTCATTTAGCATGTTGTGCTCGGTGCTCGACTGTAAGCCCATTAAACTCTGTTGGAAAAGTTACTTGTTGACAGACTTTTTGCCACTGTTTTATTTATTTTTTTGAACATCCCACTGTGAGTGTTGCGTTTTTAAAATTCCGTGCCAAGATTAAAATACTCAAACTTTAAAAAAACAGATCTTAAGATCCCTGCATTTCCATATCCTTGCTTTCCATCTAGCTGTGTTTGAACAGCATCCAATCGGGGTCAGGTGAAGCCAAAACCAGCCTAATTATACAAGACCAAATAGTCGACTAGTTTATTCATCCCAACGGCTTGTTGATTTTGTGAAATATTACATTTTTGATCACCCCTTGTTTGCTGCTCTTGTACTGAATGTGTGTGTGTGTGTGTGTGTTTCAGGCCCTGTGGAGCATATTCAGCTGCTGGCTCCATATGTGGTCATTAAGAATAAGGAGGTGAACCTGACGGCAGTGGTCTGGCCTTCTCAGTTCAGAACGCTCACCTATTTCTGGTGGCTGGGGAACAACACGGAGGTACAACTAGCTCCTAATTACAGATTTTCTGCCTCGCTTTGTTCAGCTAAGGCCCCCCGAGAAATTTTACGGTAGATGATGAACAGAACAGGAGCAATGAACCGTTAATAATATAGTTCTTGTTGTTTTTGTGGTATTTAGATGTGTTCTTTAGTTTATGCTTATTGGCCCTGAAACATCAATAAAGCTGTTGGTTCTATTCATTTTAAAAGACGGAAGCCGTTGAGCTTACGTATAACGAAAAATCAATGGATTGAATTTTGATTGTTTTTGTTTTGTATGCACTGTGTTTGTGACGCTAGCCCATAATTACATTGGACAGCAGTATTTCCCACACGTTCATCAGCGAGGGCATGGTCACTGTCACTGTTCAGGTCTCGTCAGGAGACTCTATACTGCAGGACACCAGAAGCATTGCCATACAGGGTGAGTGTTGCTACTTCATACTTTATCATACTTTCATCATTTATTTTTGCTATGCCTTTCATGTTTATATTTTGTTTTCCTTCAGAATTTTAATCATATAATGCAAAAATCCGTTACACACTCAGAAAAAAGGTGCAAAAGCTGCCGCTGGGGCGGTACCTTTTCAAAAGGTACACTTTTGTACCTATTAGGTTCAAATATGTACACTTTCAGTACTAATATGTACCTTTTGAAAAGGTACCGACCCGATGACAGCTTTTGTACCTATTTTTCTGAGAGTGTACACACAAACACACACACAAACAATTTTATTAAATTTATAAAATAAAATAAATACATTTAATATTTTTAAGAACAATAAAAGAAAGAAAGGGAAAGAATGGATATGCTTACAATAAATAAATAAAGTTAAAAAATAAAAAAATAATAAAAAAAATACTTGCATACTTGCTAAATACTCACAATAAATAAATCAATATACAAATAAAAAAAGTATTCAGAGCATTTACAGTAGCACATTTAAACCATGAATATGTACTGTAAATATCAAGTGACCAGACATACATACTTTATACATATACATTCACACACACACACACACACACACACACACACACATATATATATATATATATATATATATATAAAACCACGATTTTAACAACACAATTCTATTTCAGACAATGCTTGATTTGCCATGTGGCAGAAATACAAACAATTTTCACACTGTCACACTACACACACACACAAACAATTCTCCTGTGATACATTCATGACCATGTTTAATGTTGTTATTAAGGAGGAAGAACAATCCAATAGCATATGTTATTTGAAGGATGTGTAATGATAAATTGTGAAAGTGTGGTTTCTTATGCTACATACATACAAAAGCTAATGTTTTAAGTTACATTTCCTCTTTATTTTTACTTTATTTTTCTCTATGGTAGTAATCTACTGTATGTATAAATAACCATACCCCTGATATGTATTATTGAAATGTATTATTGCAGCCTTCAGAGTGTTCAGAATTACAGGAAATTGTCTCTTGACACTGCAAGCTAGTCATAAAAAGTCCCTTCTGGCAACTGCCAAATAGACTGTAATCATTTTTGTGATCAGCGCTAACCTTTCCATACCTGTCAGTAATGATAACTCTGCTACAGCTCGACTAAATCATCTGGAACAAATCACAGCAGATAGAAGGTGTTGGGCATCTTATGAGAGAAAGAATTAAGGGTCTGTCTCTGCTTCTCTCTTTCTCTGTGACAGATTTCTTCAAATCGCTTCTTTTATCTTTCTCTCCTAATCTGGACGAGGCCAACCCCGACATCCCAGAGTGGAGACAGGATGTGGGTCGGGTAATTAAGAAGGCTGTTCTTCAAGTAAGTGGGAATTTATTCTATTCGTCTTGTCACTCTCTGCCTTTTTCTGGCTGGTCTCTGTAGCTCCTACAGACCCTGGTCAAATACACACACACAAAAAAAATAAAAATAATAATAATAATAGTATATATAAATATATATAATACATTTACATAATGCATAAAATAAATACAAATACATTTAGATATTTTATTATAAAACAAAATACTTTTTTTTTTAAATTATAATATAATATACTAAAAATAAAAGATACGTAATTGCTTGCAAGTAACCCTAAGTCAAACCCTAATATATATATATAATGTTATAAAGTATAACCATTTTTGTTTGCTTGTTTGTTTCTCTTCTCACTTCTCTTTGTTTACATTTGAGATAATTATACATTAAATCAATTATTAATTTTTTTATTTAGATTGAAGCTTTTTTTCTATTAGAGAAAGTATTTAATTGTACAGTATGTACTGTATCTCTCACTTTATTTGTAAATTGATTTTGACTTTATTTTCTTAAATATTGGTGGCACAAGAACTAGTTTTCATTTTGTTTCTTAGTTATTAACATCTCTTTTCATTTAAATGAGTATGTATTTAATTATTTTCTGATCTTACTCATATTATCAATAGAGAGAAACAAATGTAACTGCGTATATTTTTCTTACTTCATTTGCAAACTGATTTTTACCATACGTTCTTTAAAGTATGCTTAAAAAAAGTGACATATTTAGACATTTTCACTGTAATGCGAGACATGACATACAAATTAAGAAAATGTAATTTCTATAATGTTTTCTTTTGTCTCTCGTGACTGATCTCACGACTACTGTAGCATTGCATCTCAAAAACCTACATATTACTTGTTAACCACACACAATCCATTTAACCTGGTGCTAAATGCACTGCAATAGCACTGTGCTGTGTTTAAATTAAGTCATTGTCTTCCATTTCAGCGCAAACACACGTCCTTTATATGTAAATTAGACTTATTATAGATATCAAAACTCAGCGCCTATTTTGTTGGTGCAATTAACATCACAATATTACTGCTCACAGAAAGCAGGCTGTGAATTAAACTTCATTTTAAAGAGATTATCACGGCAGCGGTTATAATGGGGCATATTTCCTGTGTGTAGACAAAAAGACGTCTGGAGTGCAGTGATCTAGTAGGAAAGTTTATCTAGTATTCACCTAGCCCTCAGAACTGACTCACGAGGTCACAGTAGTGCATTGGAAACAGGTTTGTGTGCAGCATTATTCTATTTGCATAATTCTTAGTCAATCACTAATTATTAAACTGTACTCTGGGAGTAATTCCCATTGTCTTCCATGGAGGTGTTTGGGTGTATGTTTGTGTGTGATGGACAAGCGCGAGTGGTTCTCTGATGTGTTCAGAGCTGAGGGAGAGATTGAAGCCACTGCTGGTCGATACATTGACATTACACAGTCTCAGTACATATACACATGTACCTGAGCTGTCAGTCCAACCCTGGGATTGTCACAGCTCAATATTAAAATGTCCATCGAAATACAACTGTACTGTATTAAGATTTTTTAAAAGGTTCCTTATGCACGAGTAGCCTTTATTTATTTACGGAAGTATATAAATACAAATATTGGTAAAGTAAAGTAATGTATATATAATTAAAGTACGCAATGTGATGGCAAAGCTACATTTATAACAGTCTTTAGTGTCAAACGAGTCTAATATGCTGATGTAGTGTTAAAAAGCTATTTTTTAGTAATGTTAAGAACAGTTGTGCTGCTTAATGTTTTTGGGGAAACCGTGCTACATTTCTCCAGATTATTTAATGAACAGAACATTTTTAAATAATTATTTATTTGGGGGGAAGAAATAACATTGTAAAAATGTCATAATTTATTGATCAATTGAATGCATCTTTGCTGATTAATTATTAATTTAAGCAGACATTTAGTAAATAAATAAATAAAACATACTTTTGAATAGTAATGTATACAGTGGTTTACATTTGAAGTGGTTTTAAAACCTTTAAATCAAAGTTGTCCTAAAATTAAAAACCAAAGTGCAGTTTTGTCTTAGGACAACTTTGATGATCCACTTCAAATATTGACTAGTGTATATTTTTAACACGTGTATTAACACATATTTTTATGTTTATTTGTTATTTGCACATTTTATGCTTAAAACAGCCTTAGCTGGTCTGCTAGACTTAAGATGGTTTACAATAGTGTAGTTGGTTTATGTGTGCACTCACGTTGCCCAAAGTACCCAAAACCCATCTAAAACCATCCAATAGATCATTAAAGACCAGCTAGGATCATAAAACTAGCTTAGTCATTTAGCTTGGTGTCAAGTGATTTTTAGCTTCCTGTTCCGTTTCGTTTGGAAGACTGTGCTCACCAAACCAGCCATATTCTCTCGCTGTTTCAGACATAAAATACAGCAATCCCTAAATATCACCCTCAAATCTAAACTCCCTGATACAGAACAGAGCCTCAGAATCTGCCTGAGAACAAAGTCAGACCAGCTGAGCACAAAGAGGGTACTGATCTCACATCTGCTCGTAAACGCACCTCCGTCTTCTGCATGTGCTCTTTCTCCCTCATTATCTTTCGGGCCTCAGATTTCCTGGCTTTACCCACAATTCACTAGAAGGAAAACTGTCCTCTTCCAACTTTTTCCCCTCTTTGTTTCAACATCAAGTTGAAAGCCTAATGGCTTAATATTGAGCTCTCATGGTAAAGAGACTTGCTTTTCCCCATTCCTTTCATTTATCCTCTCGCATTTAAAGCACATCCCGTGGTGCCCTAGAGGTAGCAGATACACTTTATCCATACTGCTGCTGATAAACAGCTCAGTGTATTAAAAAGAGAGGGAGAGCCAGGCTCAGACATAATCAAAGTCAAGGTCCATTTAAGACGGCTGTTTGAGGCAATGGGCAGGAGAGGTGAGTGGAGGCGGCTGTCTGTTCTGGTGCACAGGGGCGATAGCGCTATAACAGCCTGAGGAGATGAGAATAGAAGGTTTCAGTAGCAGGGGTTAAAGGCAGAGCCGGTGCCTCCAAGTCAGCACAGGACTTGAATCACAAATACTTTGATACCCGAAAGAAGGACCAAGTTTTGTTCATTATTTTAGATTTTTCTGACACTCTTATTGATGGGAGTGGTATGGAGAGAATATGATATCATGGTGAGGAGAGTCTATACAAAGACCCTTTAGTACATCATGATCTATTAAACAACATTTTACATAGAGTAATAGAGTAAGGGCCAAAACTGAGCCTCATTTGGTTTTATTTTCATTCAATAATGGTTAATTTTATTATTACTTTAAAGCTGCGTTTCAGGGGAAGGAGAGTGTTACCAATACAATCATAATAAAAAAAAAAAAAGTAGACACTTGGAAGATGGCATATCAGTTATATGGAGCACTGTTATTATGTTTGGCTATGTTTTGGTGCGTTTGCATTGTTTGTGAAGCTTGAAAACCTCATAACCTCAAAATTTTACACTGTAAAAATTAATCACATCCAAAATAAACGTTTTAGCAATAAATCATTTGACGACACTAATACAGAGTGTGTGTGTATATATATATATATATATATATGTATATATATATATTTTTTTTAATGGAAGGTTATGATCCTCTTCACATGTTGACTACTGTATATATAGAGTATATACTAGAGTATATAAAATATTATAAAATAATTTCTTCAGGATCATGTGACACTGAAGACTAAAGTAAAGATGCTAAAAATTTAGCTTTGCCATCACAGGAATAAATTACATTTTAAAATATATTTCTAAAATATAATTTAAATATATAAACTTGTTTAAATGTTTGTTTATGTATGTATGTATTTATTTATTTATTTATCATAATGTTAATATTTAACTGTGTTTTTGAGCAAAAATAAATAAATAAACAAATTCATCCTATGTGAGCCTAAAAGAAAAGAACAACAAAAATCTTGCTGACTTCCATTCTATACACTGTATAGAAGTGATTGTGTCTTCCTGTTACTGGACAGACTGGATTTCCATTTGCACCACAACCAGACATATTTACCTTAAATGTACTCTCAGCATGACCAGAGTGCACTTTGGCACATTCTCCAGCAAAAAAAACCCAGCACATGCTGTGCAAATGTCTCACTTTGTAATAATTCTCAGTAAAGTGTTCATCTATGAGTGCAAGTATGCTTTAAAAACTGCCCAAGGACTTTCACATTGACACCTTGGCTTCCAAAGATACATTTACACAATGGATGCTCTTTGCAAATATGACAATAATGGATTTTGTTATAGCACTATACATCTAAATGAAAAATACTAGAAGTGTTGAACTGTTTAAATTTGCTTGTAAAGCTTTATTTGCATTTTGCATCGAGAGTCAATAATAGACACAGCCAAGCACTTAAATAGGGAAAGATGAACTACAATGACAGAAAACACAACAGATGTCTAAACAACCTCTTTAATAACAACTTTACCCTCCGCTCTGATGGATTATTGCATCTGTGCCTTTTAATGTTATTCCGCGGTTCTTTGGTTTGGGAAGGGAATGTTTTGACAAAAAACAATTTAATTACAACAATGACTCTTAAGCTATTAGCAGGGTGTAATTAAGAGCATTGCAACGTTATGCCTCTCTTTTGCTGTCTAATTGCCTTTTTAGACCCTAATTCACAAGCAGACGGAGTGTGTGTCGAATCTAGCGCGTTGAGAAAGAAAATAAAGGCTGGAGTTTGTAGATGTGCATTAATCATTAGGAATATCAGTAGCAGTTGCACATAGGCTGAATCCTTCAATGAGCCCCAGGGCTTTTCTTTCTCCAATATTGCAGCGGTGAGTGCAAACTTAGACTCGGAGTATTGATTCGCAAGACTGCTTTGGCTCTGGCTGCATTGCTCATTGTAAATTATGCTTAGGCTGTCTATTCCTGAGCTATTGTCTTATAACCGGTCGAGCCCTGCGTGGTAGTACCAGATAAAACAAAGATTATTTACCTGAGGTCGGGTAATTTCCTCTTTATGAGGGAAATGGCCTTTGGTGAGTATCTCTGGGAGAATACAAGGTGGGCTTTCCTTTATTGGCTTCGAGGCAGCCCGTAATGTCTAGACCTTTGGGCTTTGTAGTGCATCTCTGACTACGATATTGATTGAGGTTTTTAGGAATTCAACGGGTGTAGAACGTTGCGTCTCATAATGTCTTGGCCGGGTTTCGTTCTGTATACATCAAATCTGATTTACTGGAAGCCATCAGCCTCGTTTAAAATGATTGTAACCCTCATAAATGCTGGAGACGGCAACACATAAATCATTGAGCCTTCTGTAATTATTGGCATTTTTGTCCAGGTCGCTGACATCCCGGAAGAACAGCTGCTGGTGGCCGTGTTTCCTGGCGTCCCGACCGCAGCCGAACTCTTCCTGCTTCCTCCCAGGAACCAAACAGATAGCAGGAAACGGACGGAGGAGGATCTGGAGCAGGTTAGATGCAAATTTGATGGTTTCACATTAATGGTCAAGGTTGAAATGCGCTTGAGAATGATGGACCTTTATCAGAATAAAAGAGCAGATTCTACCCGGGGCTACAATGAAAGTAATTGTCGCCGCGAAAAGAGACGACGTGTCAAAAATATTCTGAAGGGGATTGTTTGACATTTCTACCTATTAACCTTAAAGGCATTATTACATCTAGACCCGTGTCTAATTAGGCTTACATGACAAGGACGTGTCACGATAAGAGTCTTTTACAGTAGGGCTTTTGAATTTACATTTTTGAGGGTGAAATGTTGAATAGGGATTCTTGTGGAGGCATTATAACTGTTTAGAGTTTTAAATAAACCTTTAAACTCTTTGATCCACATCCCAAATTATCACAACCCCACACTACTGACACTCCCATTTCACAAAATGCAGCTCTGTGCTTTAATATCTCACAGGCTTAATCACCACTGGCAAATTACACTCTTAAGAATAACAACACGTTTTACTATTTGCCCAATTTTATTGTCACTGAAGCTGCAGAAAGAGCTGTAGCAAATCATTCGGGCATTCACTGGCACTCATCCTGTTGATACGAGGGATGGGATATGTGTGTCGCACTGCGGGTTGTCAAAGTCTGCAAATATAGATTAAAATGTGCATAAGTTCTACTGTCATGTCTGAAGAAGGATCTGTATTTGATACGAACAAGAGTGCAGAATATGGTTTATGGAAACATATGGGCTATCAAACAGTCTAACAGCTGTCACTTGGGCGGTAACTTTTTTTCAAAAGGTACACTTATATACCTTTAGGAGTCTTTAAGTTGCTATTATGGATCTTTTAGGTACAAAGGTGTACCACTCTGATGATAGCTTTTGTACTTTTATTTTTTCTGAAAGTATATGCTACCAAACAACCCAAACAGCCAGTGTAGTTTGTGCTCATATATATCTGAATGATACCATATATATATATATATATATATTTGTATTTTTTTTTAAAAATACTGCCTTAAACCATACTAACTGAACAACCACATGCATAACCCATGCACAAGCATTACTTCTATTTTCTTCAGGCAATGCAGATAATGTTTTTTACTTAACTCTTGTTTTTTTTCCTAGATCTCAGAAATATTAGTCAACGCACTGAATCAGATCTCTGTGGAGTTCGAGTTGAAACCTGGTTCCCGGGTCATCGTTTACATCACGCAATTAACTTTAGGTAACAAAATTGTTGTTCTACATACCGTATGTAGCTGTTTTGATATGATTTTCTTGGCATCTGTAATGTGCAACAGCTTATATTTGATTACATTTCACACTAGCATTTCAGCTGATCTCCTTCACCAGCCTCTGTTGGGTGCTGTATACTGTTCCCTCCATTCTCCTGGGTAATTACGTTGATTGCTTTCCTGATACCAGAAGCTTGTCAGCACTATATATTGTTGAAAGATTGGGCTTTTATGCTGCACCAGTGATGCTGAAAGCCTTATGGAAGATAATTGGATAATTGCTCTCCAGCAATCATGGCTTGCAAGATCTCTCCACTTTTGAAGAAGAAAAAACAGTCAGCACTGACTAGAATACTGCTTTCTGGTCTATTGTTTTGATTGGGAATTGAGAACCAGTTCATATTCAGATCTGATTGCAACTTGCAAAACATTAGGAATGAATGGCTTTTTGTGCAATTTGGTTTAAAAAGAAAAGTCTTAAACTTGAGTTACACAACACTTCTTTCTTTAATCATTTGACAGCGCTAATATATATATATATATATATATATATTGCTCTCCAAAAGTTCGGAAACACCCATCAAAGTGTGGTTTTAGATGATATCAGCATAACATACATCCTTATCATTTTTTGATGCAAATACTATGACAGCCTAATCTCACAGAATTGCGTGAAATAACCACAAACTCTTAACACATAATTCCGTGTTAGTATCATGTAATCATCAAAATTTTGGGTGTTATGGGTTCACGTAAAAGATTACAATGTAAGTCAGTGACAGGCATCAGCCATAATCCAGATTTGGATTCAAATATTGGGTAATGATATTGGCATTATTGCACATGTATTGGGGTGGGATTTTTCACTGTAAACAGTCACAACAGTTTTATTTATATATTACTTTATTTATACATTTATGAACACCTGCCCCTAAACCTACCATCCACTAATAAAACACAAGATAAGCTGGCAGATACAACTACCAACATTATTTATTAAAAAGGATTGATATTCTAATTCTTCCGAGGCAAAAGGATTGATCACGTAGAACCTGATTTTGCTGAGTTCGACGTGTTGACCCTGGAACAACATTGTGATTAGCCAATCAGAACCAGTTTATAGTTTTTGTGAAGTTTAGGCTTACAATCAGTGTTTGGTGCTTGTACATCAGTGTCAGTCATCTA
>JAUMHI010000033.1:22193706-22208330 GCA_032359435.1 Enteromius unitaeniatus
TACAACGTATTCACACGGCGGTCACGCAAGGCGTTCCCATAGCGTTTTGACGCAGCTCGAGTTCCCGAAAAGGAACTCTATTGGCTCTCGCGTGTCTCATGACGATCGCGTCATGCTGTTGTGAAATGTTATTGGATCTGGTGATCGATTTGTGTCATTCTGCAGGATGAGAGTTTCTTTTGAATTAGATGTCAATGCGTTAACGGAGCGGGATATTTTCAGCAATTAAAACCTTGTAGTTTACGCTCTTCTTTGCATAAAAACATTGAATGGCTTTAGAAGGACTTGAAATGCAACATAACTTGTTTGTAATGCTTTTTTTACTGCTTATGGTCAGTTTTTGCAATCACAGAATTTTCAACGATTACGTGATACTAACACAGAATTACGCATTAAGAGTTTGTGGTTATTTCACGCAATTCTGTGAGATTAGGTTGTACTATGAAGTAACTTCATATTATCATCAAATTACATTATCATCAAAGACCAGCAATAATAATTTTCATTTTGATTACGTAATAATGGCAATGTATACATGTCAAAGTTGAGCTGAGAAACAGGACAGTGATGTCCGTAAGAAGTGTCTAGCTAGTGTGAATCATCTTTGGACAATCCTTCAGGAGACTTTGTTTGAATAAACTGACAGCTCAGGTGCCCAGATTATGCAGAACTGTAATAGATGCTAATGCTGGATATTCAGATAAATCAAAAATGTAAGCATTTTCAATGTATAATGTATACCGTTATAATGTATTTATGTATGCTGTTTATGTAATAAAATATGTTTTCATTGGGATAAACACATTGCCCAGATAAATACATTGTTTAAAATGGAACCAGAACACAGTAAAAAGATGTCCTGCATTTCTATAATTTAGCTTCTTCAGCATTTTCTGTTATAACTTTGTAATGGTTACTGATTCCTTGCAGAGATAACAGCATCAACTAGTAGTGAGCAAACTCTCTAACTGATGTATGACTCATGGTCTGAGCTATTACCCATGCACTTTTACAGAGAAACATTAGCTGACTCCTTGGCCCATTTTTGTGGCCAAAGTTGTGGAAAGCTTTCAGGATTCTTTCGAAAAGGTCAGAGGATTCATGGGGCTGTCTTTCTACAACATTCACGGGGGAAATATACAGCCAGTGGGTGTAAGGCTCCAATGAACGATTTTGAAGGGATGCCAGCAATTGGCAGAAGTCCCTCTAAGAAGTTGAAGGGGGTTTTGTGGAAATAATGTCACAGGAGATGATCTGTAATGATTCACTTGTGATAAAATCTTAGGTCTGCAGGAAATGTAACTTTTAAACTGGGATGTTCTGTTCTGAAATGCATATTGCAACACAGTCACACGACCAATTCATACGTATTCGTACAAGGTGCCAAATTCATGCTAATTCTTACAAATTTGTACAACCTAACTTGTACGATTTTGTACGATTTGTCTAAAACCCTGTCACAGGAAGGTTTAGGGGCGGGGTTAGGTGTAGGTAATTTGTACAAATTCATACAAATTGGCAACTAGCAAAATACGTACGATTTAGAAGAAATCATATGAGATAGGTCGTACGAATTAGCCACCTTGTAAAATATGTACGAATTGCCGTGAGATCAGGTTGGATATTAAAACAATATGTAAACAGTATTTTTGTGGAAACTTTTTTTTTTTTTCTTTTTTTGATGAATAGATAGTTCAAAATAGCATTTATTTGAAATTGAAATCATTTGTAAAATGAATATATTAACTATCACTTTTGATTACTTTTAATGCATCATTGCTGAATAAAAATATTAATTTCTTTTAACAGACAGAATTAAATCTCATGAGCCAACACTTTTTGTGTCACAGTGTATATTAAAGATATGAAAGTCATTGATTTTCTTTCTCTGCCACAGCTCCACTGGTCGACTCCATCCCGAGACACAGCAGTTCTGCTATGCTGATGCTTCTGTCTGTGGTGTTTTTGGGTTTAGCTGTATTTCTCATCTACAAATTTAAGAGGTACATCCGTGCAAACAAATTTTACACCGTTTTTTTTTTTTTTTAACCAGGACTCGAGCCATTGAACTTTATTGCTTTTCATGCACACCATAGTTCTCGTTTCTGTCTATCTATATATAAAGATGAAATATAAAAGAAAGATTTGATGGGATGGAATCGGGAGCGACTTTCCGTTAAATCTAAGATGTTTTGAGAGTGCTATTTTTGCTTATGGTAGTTTGTAAAATCTAGTTATTAGTTTGAATATAGAAACGTTGGGGGAAAAAAAAGTGCTGCTTCCTGAAAGTGCAGGAAAATATCAATGAATTGTTTAATATGCAGACATGGTTCCTCTACTGGAAAACTGTTTTGTAGCGCTTTGAATAATTTATTGGGTCTCAAAATAATTCAAATGGAAAAGACTCAATGATTGAAACAATCATTAATAATGGATATAACCCCCCCCCCCTCCCCCCCAGTAATTTAAAAAGGAAACGTATTTATGAAAATATTACACTTTGAAAAATAAAGAAATTAGCTAACAAAATTAGTAATTAAAAAAAAGACACTTATTCTAATTTATAAAAATATAAAGTGGGCTTGAAAAATAGCAAACAAATTAATGAAATGTGGTTAATGTGTTGTAAAAGCATGCCATGAAAGTTAGTGGAATTACATAAACATCTCTATAATTCATTTTGGGTTGTCCCACGGTGTTATCCAGACAAGTGACTTCTCAGTACGTCTGATTAGCTGGGCAACCTCTTCTCCAGAAGTTCTTAAATACACTCAGCAAACCAATTATCACTGTCATTATTTAAGGAATACAATAAAGGATTGTGATTACTTTTGCACCATATTTAACATCTTGTTGTATTGCAGTTTAACACGTTTGTATGCGCACAGCCTTCATGCTGTGTTGTCAGGCATGTTAGGTCAATTTGCCACTGAAATAGGCACATGTTTTTTTCCACATTTGAAATATTTTCGATTTGTTCTGAATTTAAACAGATTGCGATTCTATTTGATGCCACTAGAGTCTCGGAAATTAAGGCTTAAGATTCACGTTAATGTTTGTCTTGTTTTTTCTCAACAAAATTTTTTCTGCAGAAAAATCCCTTGGATTAACATCTACGCAGAGGTGAATCATGAGAAAGAGCAGGAGATGATCAGTACGGTGGGCCAGAATGATGCCACACCTAAAATCGCCCTGAGCGAGTTCTCCACCCAGAAAGAACTGATGGAGAAAGAGCTGGAGGCCCGTGCGAAATGTGAGATTTTTTTTTGTTTTTGCATTAAAAATTAAGATTTATATCATAAAACTTTAGAGAAAAGCCCACTTGCCAATTTTAGCTGAAAATGTGATATATATATATATATATATATATATTAAAGTACCCCTACTATTGGTAATGAAAGTTTTATGTTTTGGTTTTGTGAAGTAGCACCTAGTGATAAATAATTAATTTGCATTTTCATTCAAACCAAAGAGCAACAAGTGGGCTGATGATATGCTAGTATTTTATGTTGATGTCATCATGGATTCGTTTTAAACATGAGTCATTTCAGTGATTCAAAGTCGACTCTTGTGAGAGACAGCAATTTTATACACAGTGCAGGATGTTTTCATTTACTTAGCTGTGTTACATACTTTGTGAAAAGTCATTTTAAACTTTAAATTAAGATTGAATTTAAAATATCTGTATATATTCCATGTACAGTACTGATGTTGACATCAACATGAAAAATTAGCATATTGTCCGCACACTTGTTGCGCACACAGAGAGGTGGTCCTCACTGCAGAACACAAGATCCATGGGGTGAGGTTGGATCTAGATCTAACCCCTCCCACCTTACATATACCCAAACCTACTTGTGTCCACCCCCTGGACCTTTTGTTCTGCAATGAGGGGCCACTGCACACAGACCTGAGAAAACTTGATTCATGAAGCTTGAAGCTGATTCATTTTTCCACATTAGGTGGCACTTATGGTGTGCTAAAAGCTCACAAACACCGATTTAAATTAAATCAACCAATAACAAATAAGGTTAAAAAATAAATACATATTATAAGAAAATGAACATGTTTTTTGATCTTGCATTCATGTCAACCTGTTGTTGGGAACTCCCAAAATATCAACCTTTCATAACCCATAATAGGGGCACATAGAATTTTAAGCTAAAAATTAAAAATGAGCTTTTCTCTGAAGTTTTACATATAAATCTAAGCTTAGTGAACACATTACTAACTTTTCCAAATGCTTCTCTGAATCTTTTTGTAGTATTTTGAATCTAAGTTGTTCTCTTAAATGACATGATAGGAAAAGTAACTTTTTGCAGCCTCAGGCCTATTTGAGTCACATACTGTACCAGCGTTCTATTATACAACTACTTTTGCTGTGGCAAGCTTTGTGTTTTACACTAAATTTGAATCATTCAGCTTTTAGAACTACTCAGTGAAAACCATCAGACCAAAAAACAGCCTTTGGAATCAAGAGTTATAATCGGACACACAATGCATGCTAATGAGAACTATCTACAGTGGGCCCAAGTGTCCTTATTTCCCAAGTGGATGCGTCTGTGATCATGTAATTGCTTAATAACTGCAAATTAATATTTAATTGGTGCTGTTAAGCAGTGATTATAAAAGAGCTCTGATTAAACTATAAAAGGGGTCAAATTGGGGTCAGTGTGATAACAACAACTGTGATGAATAAACATGCAACATTCGGTGCCACGCAGAAAGTAAATCCCACCACTCTTTCTGTGGGTGTTTAATAGGAGGATGAAACATTCCTTTTTTGCTTGATTTCTTACTTAATGGTTCCGTTTCCAGCCTGCTTTATATTCATTTCACTTGCCTTCATGAGGATAAATATTTAATAGCTTTAATGTTGAAACCATCTAGTTTGTTCACTTATACTTAAGTAATAAATAGCTGAGTGTATAATCAAGCATTTTAAGATAACACAAAATGGCATTTGCTATGCATTTCACTTCTGTAATATTATGCATTTCAAAGCAAGCATTTATCCAACTTGAAGTCATGTTGAGACTTGATTTCATCCATTGAGATTTCACTGAATAGTGAAAAGTAGGCCTGGGTTGAAGTTAAGTCATTTCAGGAAGTTAGTTAAATTAAAAGCTTCTGAGTAATCACCAAGGGAAATGTGTTAAGAAAATAATGTTTACTAGACAAGACAATTTTGTTTACTAAAGTTGAATTTCCAAGGCTAATGTGTCATTTCTGTGTTTTCGGATAGTAGGCGGTGTGATCAACACCTGCGAAAGCACAAGGGAGATCCCGAACTGCACGAGTGTCTGAAAACGTCAAGAAAGAAGGCGGAGGCGTATTGTAATAATGTGTACAGAGGTATCACAATTGATAGGGTGACAGTTTTCCTTTTTGCTTTTTTTGTAATTTCAAAACACTGTCATTGTTAATAGTTTTCTAAGGAGCTCAGATTTGCATGGGTGTCTTGTTTGTTACGATGCGGAAAATCGTGGAAAATAAGACTAGATTTAACTACTGAAAACATGCTTGGTTGAGAAATTAGGATTATTTACCAACATTTGAAATTCCAAAAAATTTGTTCTGAATATTACAGAACAGTAAACGTAATGGAAAGTTGGGGGAAAGCCACTTTCCCAGTGCATTTTTGAATTTATATTTGTCAGTTTATCAGTATGACATTGTGTGAGAGGAGAAAAAAGTGGCTTTTAGTATCAAATAATTCAAATTTTTTTGTTGGGTCAGAACTTATTTATGCCGAGTTCTTTTACCTGTTCAAACTGATTTTTCACACATTGTGAAGAGTGCATTTAGTGACTATATTAACTTAATTCTTAGGTTTTTAATCTCTTTAGTGGGTCATCTCATTTTTATATTTGTCATAACTTGAACCGATAAAATGTCAATTTGAAGGCAAGCTTTTTGTACTTCTATAAAGCGAGAATATACAGTAACTGTTACGAATAATGTCTCTATAGTAAAGCCTTTTTTGGAGCTCAAACTTAGGTAAAATCCATGAAATATCAAACGTTGAGAATGTTTTGTGGAAGAAATCTCTTGATATACAACCATTGACTCGGTAGAGCTTGATATCTTTCTGGAAATGTTATAAAATTAAATTCTAACATACCTTCAGCTAAATGTAATTTGTTGTAAGCTCCTGAAATATATGTCCATGTGCATTCCATGAGGTTTTTTTACATTCAGCTTTTTATTTTAATTTTTGTTTTTGCAGACAAATGGCTTACAGAATCATTTTGCTTCAGAAGTGAATGCCTTACAAATACGAATGCCTTTTGAATAATGTGTATTTATCATTTAGAATTGAAAATTTATTTATAACAGTTTCAAAAAAAAAAAAGTTAACACAGGCCTTTTTTTTGCATACATTTTTAATGTGTCATCTCCCAGGGATTGAAAAAAAAATATCTTGAACTGTACAATATTCTCAGTAGGTCTTGAGTTTTAATTTCTTTGTATATACAGCAAGTGTATTTCATTTCATATCCTTATACTGTAAATATAATAGTGAAGACTGAAGTTCACTGGACACAGTCTGCTATACATTTCAGAAAGGGGTGTTACGAATCTAAACAGTGATTCATTGATGTGCTGTAGATAAGCCAGTGCTGTAAATAGTTTTTTATTCATTCATTGTAAACACACACACACACACACACACACACACACACAAAAGAGTAAAAATGTATTGCATACTGTATGCTTCAGTGTTGCCATTTTGGATTTTGACCTCAGATTTAAAGTTGAACCTATAGAGAGCAGTATTTCAGTCTATGGTTAGACATTTTGTATTGGAGTTGATTGCCTGTGTCACACAAAAGGAATATAATTCATGAATAATAAGCAGGGGGTTTCTTAGATTCCATTGTGAATGTAAATGTATAGCAATATAGCAGAATATAAGTGACTTTGGCCAAAATAACTCCCCAAGCAATGAATTCCTGTTCTACTCAATTAGTGACAAATTACAAACCAAAACATTGCATTTCATTATTTCCATGTTAAATATATGTTTTATGAATACAGAGCTCTATTCAAATATATTTTTTTGTGTGTGAAACAGAACAGTCAGATGTAATATTATAAAACAGGTAAATTATGAAACTAAAAATCAAAATGCGTAGGTACCTCAGTATTTCTTGGTGTTAAAGTAGTGTTAACAAGTATTGTTTTCTTTTCTTTTCTTATATTTTTAAATAACACACGCACCATACATTAAGTCTCAGTTTTGAAACTGTCTACTTAGGCAGCAGTGTCTGTGTAATAAAATAGTGCTCCTCATGCGGACAATGATACGCTAATATGGTTGAAAACAGTACATAATGATAATAATATTATTTGAAACTTTTGAATTGAATCACTTATATTGATAACATAAATGTGGGCTGAGAAATTATCCCATTAAAATCATTTAAAGTCATTATTGTGTTAAATGAGAAAAGCATTATATATTTGATAAACAGACATTATATATAACAAATATTTTGATGCAACATATAATTTATTACACTTGAATTTGTAAGGCTTATAATGTGGCCATACCATTGTTTTCAAAAGCTGTGACATTTAGGTATTTACCGTTCAGAGGTGCCATAAATGCACTGCTCTTAGTATTGCATGAATAATGTTATGAAATAAATTTTTTAATTGGCATGAATGGGTTTAAAATTAATATTGAAACATGAAATTATTATTTTAAATGTAATAATACTGTAAATAAGAAACTGCCACAAATGAGGGAGTCGTTACATTTAGAAACAAAGCAAGTGACAGTCTTGGTATGTGGAGCACTATGTTGTGTTAAAATGCTACCTACCTAGGCAGCTAACTAGGTTTTGGAACAGATTTCATACCATTTTGTTTATTTTGATCATCTCAAACCCAAAGTTTACTGATATTCCAACCAGACTAACATCTTGGTTATGTATGTAACCCTCGTTCCCTGATGAAGGGAATGGAGACATCACATCAGATATGACAGACGAAATAGGGATCTCGCTTCGATAGACCAATCCACTTCAAGTGTATTAAAACAAGCCAATGAACATTGGCATGCGTTGATTGTATCCAGCTGCAGCTAATCACAGCACGTGTGCAGCTGGTGCAGCGCATATTCAGGTTGACCGGTGACCCGGATGCTCAGTTGTGGTACAGCACCATTGGCGACAGGACGGGACGTCTCTGTTCCCTTCTTCAGGGAACGAGTGTTACATACATAACCAAGACGCTCCCTTTCAGTCGGTCATTTCGAAATTGGATCCCTACCAAAACGCCCAGGATGATGGTGAGTGGGCCCGTAACCTGAGGGGGAAGGACACACCCTGCGCTTGGTAGGCCAGGGTGATAGCGTACCCTATCCAGTGGGCCATCCTTTGCTTGGAGACGGCATTCCCCTTCTGCCGGCCTCCGTGACAGACAAAGATCTGGTCTGAGGTTCTGAAGCTTTGTGTCTCATCTGCGTAGTATCTTAGTGCTTGGACGGTTAGGGCTGGGTCTGCCTCCTCCGAGGGCAGCTCTTAAAGGTTCACCACCTGGTCTCTAAATGGAGTAGTGGGAACCTTGGGCACATAGCCGGTCCGCAGCCTCAGTGTTACCTAACCGAAGGCATGGTTCGTAGACCGAAAATGCCTGCAGGTCCCCTACCCTCTTCATTTATAGAAACTTCAGCTCAACTGTTGGCAAAGCGCTCAAATGGGGCTTGTTGTAGCGCTCTCAGCACTAGAGACAGGTCCTAAGAGGGTACAGTGGGCGGGCGTGAAAAATTTGCGGTACATCCGGGTCATAACCACTCTCGTTCAGATCGTTCAGTGCCTCGGCCTGATGGACTTGTAACAATGTCGTAGCATGTACTGCAGATGCAGCTTCTCTGCAGGCCATATAAGCACTGATGATCAGAGCCGACAAGTACCTACAGTACTGGGAGTGGAGCATTGTATCTCCCTGCCAAGTGGTAGTGGCGCCAGGACATAACTGCATCACTAGTGACCGCTCCACTGTGGAGACCCCCATATACCCCCTAGCTGCACCCCTGTCAAGGGTGGTGAAGGAGGAAGAGCCAGCAGAAGAGCCGGTTTCTGGCAGTGAAAGGTGCCATCCACGTCCTGGTGAGCTCTTCATGCAATTCCGGGAAGAAAGACATCTGATCATTGAGAGGAGTGCTGGTACCCCCTGTGGAGGTCCAGACTGTCCCTGAGGCAGCTCCACTGGCTGCGAAGTCCCTTCCTTACCGTCACCTTAAGACCAGTCCGCCCCCCACCAGAAGTAGTGCTCCCAGGCTGCTCTCACCAGGGGGAGCCCTAGATCTGGGCAGTGGAATGGGTACCCCACCCCTTTGCAGATAGCGGAGTCTGGTCCGCAGCTCTGCGATGGTCATCTTCCCACAATGAGAAAATGACTCATCCACGAAAGCCACCTCAGCTTGCTTTAAGCATGTGATGGACCGTGACCATCACCCGGTGCCAAGTAACAACCACATCCATAAACGCACAGGTGGAAGGGCATATTTAAAAAGACATTCCACCCATGTGCTACTCTTTTAGAAAGTGCTTTAGAGTGGTGAGGCGCACAAGGGAGGTGGCCACTTGAACACAACAGGGGAGTAGTACAACCTGATGTGGCAACCCACTTGACACAGAAAACCACCCCCGCTGACGACGCCATACACCAGCCACTTGAATCCTCGAAGTAGGAAAGGAAGCAGAACATCTGAAACACTCGGCTCCGAAGCAAAAAGCTGACTATGTGCTGCACCAGCTGCTCATTCATACTTGCGCTGTGATCAGCTGCAGCTGGACGCAATCAGTGCATGCCAATGTTCATTGGCTTGTTTTAATACACTCAAAGTGGATTGGTCTCTCGAAGCGACATCCCAATTTTTGACTCAAATGGAACCACCACTTAACATGTACTGATTTCTATCCAATATGACCTTATCTTTCAATTTTGGAGCATCGATTCTAGAAGAATCTGACACCAACTTCTGTTTCGCCACAATATTTAAGGTGTTTCTCAGAAATTAATTCATAAATGAGTCTGCACCATTTGCACTGGGCTATTGTTTAAATGTTTGGGGTCAGTATGATTTTATTTTTAAAAAATGTAACAATTTATAAACCAAGCGTACATTAAATTATGATCAAAAGTGTCAGTAAAGACATTGTTCCAAAAAAATAAATAAAAATAAATTTCACTGTATCCACAGCACAATTCTTTTTAACACTAATAATAATATGAAATATTAAGTATGCATTAAATCTCCATATTAGAATGATTTATGAAAAGACGTGATGCTGAAAATTCACCTTAAATAAATTACATTTTTGAATATTTTCAAATTAATAATCTTTTTTTTTAGTAATATTTGGTGAGCATCAGATACTTTTTTTTAAAAACAAACCTACTGACTCCAATCTTTAAGTGCGAATTCAAGTCTACAAATCTGGGCCGAATTTGCATACATTTTAGGGGAGTTAACTTGCCACCAACCCCGACCCTCCCACCTAGAGTTTTTATCGACTCTAGAGCCACAGAAAAACAGCTTTGCATTTGTAAACGTGAGCGTAGTCTTCCCAGATGCATACAGGCATGTTGTTTATGCTTTACCCATACGCTTATCCTCCATAAAGGAACTGAAAATGGGCTACAGAGACTGGTTTAATGCATGATGTCTGCACAGTCTGAAGCTGTCTGACATGAAACAGTGTTTTACTCTTAATCTGAACTTCTCAGAGGCGCTACAGTCTGCTGAAGTCAGCATGCAATTACACTAGAGCCGAGGGAACGGGGGAAAGCTGCTACTTTACCATCCTGTCGCACACGCTCTCATTAACACTCGCAGGTTAGCTTCTCTACTACTCACAGTTGTTGTCTCACTCTAATAGTGACATTGATTTTTTTTTTTACTCATCTTTAGTCCTCCACTCACCTAAAATCAAAAGCCCAAAGCAGAAAATCAACAATAGATAGATGTTTTCTAAAAATATTTTGTTGTTCCCTTCTGATGTGGGTTTTCATGCATCCACATTTAAAAAAAGACCTAAATTTAAGATTTATGTTTGTGAATTTCTTATATTTTTTTCTTATATTTTAAAAACATTTTGTATGGCACAGTTTTAACATAAACTAATGAACTTAATATGATGCATATTTATTATTTAGTCTGGATAAATAAAACAAATTTGTATACTATCAAAAAAATAAATGTGTTTTAAGCAGGTTTACGCAAAAAATGGCCAATTCAAATCATGAAAACATGTTTTTGAAAAAATGAATAAAGGTTATTATAATTATAAATATATAAATCAAATGCAATAGATGCAGATATCTTATATGCAGTATATATACTGTATTTATGACAAATATGCATCACATTACATTTATTAGTTTATGTTAAATGTGTGCACTCCAAATGAAAGGAAACCTTATATGCAATTCAAATACATAGATCTTACATTTTAGGCCTACATATATTTTTGAGAGCACAGGGAGATCTCATTGGTCCCAAACTGAGCTCCACAGCTTTACGTCAAACAATAAAACGCTCTGATTGGCATTTTCACCTTCAGTCTAAAAGTTCTGGAAAGCCGAGCACTTTCACACCTGCTATCTTAGGTTAGCGAGAACCTCTTTCTAACGTAGAACAGTACTTGCTGACATTTAACAACAATTAGTGTTTTTCTACCTTCTTTATTTAAATGCCGTTGTGTGCTAATGAGTCCTCTCTCCCTCGTTCAGTGGAGTTGTATGATATCCATCAGTTTTTATTTGCTCTACTGACACTCTCTTTGTAATATAAATCATGACTTTGTAACAATAACGACACTATAAACATCAAAGCAAAATGAAGCTGGCGGAAAAGAAACTCGCCATATGATTTATGTGGGATAGAAATCAACAAATAATTGTAATACTTATCTCCCGTCGCACAAAATCTACAGCTGCATGACTCATGGTTACTGTTAACATCTTTATTTGGATATTTCTATGGAAAACTACTGTCATTTTGGAATCGTTTCAAATAAATGTATTTTTGTACATCAGATATGGATTCCCGTCTGTGGTATTTCCGGATTCGCACTACAGTGGCGTTTCCGGAGGTTTCTAATAATATTTTGCTTGTCTTTAGGCAAAATGTGCACAGCTGGTGAGTGCTGGAGGCGAACCGAGCAGGTACACAAGGAAAACCTTAGGCGACAACTTATAATGACATCACAAGGCTCTCAAGTCTTTCTACAAACAGAAGCACAAAGGTGCCCTGTGTATTTGGAGCCGTGCGACTGTGTGACATGTTTGCGGGTTAGATCTGCGAAAGAGAATCTGTTTAGTCCTTTCTAAAAATGACTCCTGTTCCAGACTGAAAGCAGCAGCGAATCAGAGAGCAGATTCAGGGTTAACTCTGGGCCTGATTGGCTGATCTAAACACACACACACACACTCACGAGGTGTCCTTCACACACTGACTGGGGAATTCTTACGTGGAATGACAGGTGGATGTCTTCACTCTGATATGGTGTAAATGATAGCTGCTATTTATGAGGGGTCTATATTTAGCTCAAGGCTGATTTGTCATGCAGCTCTGCAGGGCCGTAAATATATAAATTCTCCCCGTTGTGGAGGATTGTGAATGCGCTAATCAAACTTTGATATATGAGAGATACTCCCACTGGTGCAGCTTTAATTATCACTAGCTAGGGGTTTAAGTTTGCAGTCTGGAACATATGGGACACAAGCATAAACAAACACTTTCATCAAAGCTGCGGGGTTTATTCAAGTGGATTTTACGAGAAAATACTTTTTTCAGTGTTTAAAAAATGTCATGCTGTGTTAAATGTATTGTAATTTCTATGCATGAAGGTCACATCATACTGTACATCCTTTATTTTTGATACTTTTTAAAAATCTTTTTATTTGTAGCTTGTTTTATCGTTCAACCCATAAAAAATGAAAATGTATAAAACAATATTTTACTACATTTATGAAACATAATGTTCTAAAGAAAGAGTGGAATAGTCATTGACATCTTATTTTTTCTGTCAAAATATTTTTTTTCTTGTGTAGGTTACAACTGCCTGTTGTTTTGAAGTCATTTCCACCATGATCTACAGTTTTGACACTAATGATGTTTTTATCATCAAGTGTACTTGGTTTCCATGGATACAACAGTGTCGAGCAAGAGCATGTTTGAGATGAAATACAGTGTTTGAAGGAAAAGGAAATCAAGACAGCTATTATGTGTCGCTGCCAATCAAATTATGCAAATGTGGGATCCAGCATTGTTTATTATTTGTTTGTTTTTGTTCAGTGGGAGAAGATAATTTAATAATCAATAAATCCAATTTCTCATACATTTTAACTTAAGAGAATATTGTTTGCTAAACAGCTAGACATATTTTAAGCTCATACGTTTTAACTGAATCAGTTTCATTGTTTTCACAAATATATATTTTTTATTTATGACTGACACATATGCATCACAATAAGTTTATTAGTTTGTTAAAACTGCAATGGATTTAAATTTTATATGTAACTCAAATCCAAAATTTTGCTTACATCTGTATGTCAATGTATGCAGAGTATTTAGTTTATTTATTTATGTTTTAAATATAATTGTAGCCCTGACTATGTAAATGTGTTTTTGTATTATTATTATTATAATAATAATAATAATAATTATTATTATTATTATTGCACATGGGGACAAAAGTGACAGTATCATTTGGTATTATTCCTAAACTATTACTAGTTTTTATTGCAACTTTTAGTTTTAATTTTAGTCTTGTGTTGTTTTGTTATGTTCTTCATTGAATTAATAATTTTTATAATTTAATTTAATAATTAATAATGTTTTGGTTTAGTGAATTTTGGTATTTGAGGTTACGTTTTTCACCTAATATTATATATATATATATATTAGGGCAGGGACATTAACGCGTTAATTTAGATTAATTAATTACACAAAAATAACACGTTAAATGTTTTTTAACGCATTTTAAATCGCACTTATTTTTGCACCACGGAACTTTTCTCACTTGATGAGTTTCACCGTGAGACACACGCATTTCAGCCAGTTCACGTGCTCTCACGCCACAACTTGTATTTCTCACGCTGAAAAGTAAGAGATAATTATAACTTGTATATACAATTAATAGAGGAGGCGCAAGCGTACCATGTGCCAGCTTGCCAGCACGTTCGTTACTAGGCAACATGGGTGCGCGCACGCACACACGGACTGGAATGAAAGAGCAATAATGATGAATGCAATTGATAATCCATTCATTATTTATTCATGTGTATTACTTAATTTTATGATTCCTGGACAAGATCAGTTGCTTGTGATTGAAGATAGTGTGAGCTGCTGCTGGGAAATATTGCCAAATTCGTACTAAATTATTTCTAAAGGTTCAGATTCTCCAATCTTATATGTGTACAGAATGCATGTACATTAAGTTGTCTCAGTTGTTTGGTTGGCTCTTTTGGCACCAAATTTATCTGTTTATTTTTTATACATTTGTATTTTTTTAAATATATAAAGCTGATTTACCAATTGTTATAATTCATATTTGTGCTGATCATTTATGAACAATAAGTAAAATTAAACTGCTAGCAATAAC
>JAUMHI010000033.1:22208430-22224706 GCA_032359435.1 Enteromius unitaeniatus
AGGCTACTATATTTCTAAATATCCTATTGCTACACTTAATGGCAATATTGCACTGGTCTGTTGGACTTGGTTGAACATATGAATGTATTCAGTCTTTATTCAATAGTATACTAAAAATCCATATGAAAAAACTTACTTCTTACTGTTCTCAGATCTGTTCTTAATTTATATTAATTAATTACAAAGCCTCAGAAGTGCTAATATTATTAATCACTTTATTAAATATTTTTATACATCTTGAATATATTCAGTGTTTTGTTTAAAGCCTGTTTAAGACACAATTTAAGTTGCACGAGACAAGCCTCCACAGATAATTGCTGCCAGAAATTCACACGCTGTCGAACACGACATCAGCTATAATTCACAAGTAGAGTCTGTGTGGGCGTATGCTGGATTTCCTATCCACATTTTCTCTGTTGCTTACTTTTTTTTTTTCCCGCTACAGGAATGAAATGATTGGAACCTGGCTTTCCACAGAGCTTGATAAAAGACCCTTGTCAGGGAAGTTGGCAGCATTGTCATTGCACATTGCCATTTCCGAACTCGACCCACGAGATCGTTCTCGCCAGGGTAAGAAAGTATTCTGTCAGTTAATAGGGCTTCCCTCCGTTAAACTTTACTTCATTATTTAATACTTTTTGGGGGAGGGGTACAGCTAGCTGATGGGGCTTGGACATGGAATAGACATGCTAGAATACAGTGGATTTTTCCCTCTCCTTGTTGAGGAAGACAGCCGGGCCGAGGCCTCATTACGCCACAGGTTAGATTAATCTCTCAACCTGTCCTTCCTTCTTTCTCCAACCTACATAAACTCGTTCTCTCTCTTTCTCTCCCATACGCTCACGCAATTGCTATCTACCTTTCACATCCAATCTACTCCTCCATCTGTCCCTCTCGCCCTTCTGTCTCTCTCTCTCCCCTCCCGGTCTATTATTCGCTCACCTTCAACCTTGAGAGCGGATGGCGGTGTGGTTTACATCTTTGTATCCCCAAACTAGAGCGCTGGAGTCTAGTGGGGTTAGTGGAAATAAAAGAGCTAATGAAAAGACTGTAACCCAGACAATGATTCTGGCAGGGGTCCTGATGCATAATTGCTTTTAAAAAACAATCAACATCTCATTAATCTTTGTGGTACTTTTGTGACACGCACTCCTGATGATGTGAGGGGATTGCCGTGATGTAGCTTAAAGAAGCCATGACATCAAAACTGAAGATGTGTGGCCTTTAGCTCATGTCTGTTAGCTTTCAAGCCTCATACAATTTGATAACATTGAAGACTTTTTTATTTCCGGTCGTTAATAGTAATGCTATTCCTGATGTTGTTATGTCTGGGTGTGGATGTATCTATTGTAGTCATTAATCTTATATTCTTAGTCATTTTTTTATTTGCAATGCATTTTTCATACAAAAAGACAATTGTTGTTGTTTATATGTTGCTGTATGTATTTGTGGTTAAGTTTTTACATGAAAATATGTATATAAAATAAACATATTTGTGTGTGATTTTTTTCTAAAATAGAAGTAATGATTAATGTATATATATTTCTTTTTTTTATTCTTTTTGGAAAACAACAGAATATGTACAGTATTATTGCTGTTGCTGTTTTTGTAGTTATGTATTATTTTATAATCATTTTTATTTTTCATGGAAATACAAAAGGGCATACATTATTATTATTTTTTTTATGTATTTTTAAGAAAATACATTTGTGTGTGTGTTCTTATCCAAAATAGGTATTGTTTTGTAATTTGTACTTTTTATTCTTAATGGAATACATTAGATTATTATTATTATTATTTATTCTCATTTTAGTATCACTGTAGAAGTATCAAGTATCACTGCCTTTAAATTAAAATCTCAGGAAAGTGACTTTTAAAGTACAGCGTGGTCTGATAAATCAGTAAATAAAAATGTTAGAGTTTTTTCAGATTGCGTCGTAATATATATTTTATAATACTTTAGAAACTATGTGCAAATGTAGTGCATATTAATTTAAAGTTGAGACTTTTTTTTTTAATATGATCTAAACACTAATGAGGTAAAATGATCATTTTGCTGTTTCCCAAGAGTTCATATCTAACTTATTTCTCCTAGTGTTTGGCTCTTATCAAATTTGTTTGGATGTTATTCAGATATACCACATGATTAAAGCTTATAAATATCATATTTCCAATCTTCTGCCACAGGTTATAGAGAACGGACAGGGAGGGAGGGGGAAATTTCATACATTTATGTATGACTATACACTTGCTTGTCTTCAGAGCAGATGGAAGTGCTAAATATTCAACATATGCCCAACATGGAAATTAATGTGAACCTTTTTGATCAGTTACCACCATCAGCCAGCGGTGATTTATCAGCCAAAAAAACTACATATTTATCACTATTTTTTACCTTCAGGTAAACTAGTGGACAGTCAGGAGTTAGCACCATGCCGTAGTTTGTGAATTTTATAACTTGCTAATATGTAAATGCTTTTGATGTGCAAGCACATCACAAGCCCAGATATATAAGTCTGAGGCACCTGAGGCCTAGTTTCACTCACACAAACACTTCTCTAGATACAATGTTAATTAACAGAGAGCGACAGGTGACTAAGGGTCTCAATTACTGTGATTCATGTCCATTATTCTCATAAGCTCATGTTTAGTATCATAATTAGGCCTTTCAGAAATCATTGGACTTCTCACTGATGTTTCATCCCTTGACATAAGACCTTGGCGGATGCCCTCTGAAAGTAATATTCAGCTAACTATAGATGGAGGCACATCGATGATTCCAGATAAGAAAATGCTCTTCTGATATACAGATTATAACATTACCCCGCTGATTTTAATTTAGATATAAAGAATAAATATTCATAAAGATAAGAGCAATCATGTTTGAAGAATTAGGAAATTGAAGTCTATTAGCAGACAGTATTGAGGGAATGTTGTACTTTTCATTGAAGTCAAAGTCTTGTGACTATTCTGATACTTAGTATTGATCCAATGTTATTAATAATTCCATTCTGGTTTTCGTAAAAGATCTGAATTATCACAATGATGACTAGACTATTCCATGCAACGGTTCGCATCCTTTGGAAAACATGTATTGCTCTCGCTCCTTGCTACAATAAATATGACGGTGACCCAGAAATGTCAATAATGTACTGAAACGATCAGCACATTTAGTCAGACAGCAGTAATGTGACACTTAAGACGGGAAATGCGTTTTGAGTTCATAGGGTGTTTTGGAATTCCGTGAGAGTTTTCAAACTCTTTGATGAAGTCGGATCCCCAAATGATTCCAGACAACATCTGTCCCTTCACTTTCAATTCCAGATAGTGTAACAAGCATATGGAATCTGTCTGAAGTTATTGTATTCTCGGAGAATACAATCCCAAAGCTTCCTACAAACCACCTTTATCTTACTGGACGTTTAATCCTTTGGGCATTTTAAAGGTTCTTGTTCTAGAACCGATAATAATCCCTTACATATAGTGGATATATTTAAAACTACTTTTTAGAAAGTATTTTGAACTTGTCAAAGCTGTGCAGATGCATTTTCAAAACATTAAAGTACTGATTTTGTGAAACATTACCACAAGGGTACTTTGCATTTATATTCACATTTATGCTTTTGGACAAACACAAAGAGTTGACTAAAAAAATGATTTTTCTTGTGGTGTAGCACGTCTTCAGATGTAACATTACAATAGTTTGGAGTCATGAACAGAAGTATTTTACGAGGTTCCTACTTGACCAAATGCGAATGTAGCGGCCCTCCTACAGCCTCCTCCACGTCTCCTGATGTACTGGCCAGCTTGCATTGATGTGACATCCTGGATGAGCTGCACTACCTGAGCCACTTGTGTGGGTTGTAGACTCTGTGAAAGCACTGCCAGCAAAACATCAGCCAGAAAGCATAGGAACTGAGAGGTGGTCTGTGGTCACCACCTGCAGAACCACTTCTTCATTGGGGGTGTCTTGCTAATTGCCGATAATTTCCACCTGTTGTCTATTCCATTCGCACAACAGCATGTGAAATTGATTGTCAATCAGTGCTGCTTCCTAAAGCGGGCAGTTTGATTTCACAGAAGTCTGATTGACTTGGAGTTATATTGCGTTGTTTAAGTGATCCCTTTATTTTTTGAGCAGTGTATAACGATAAAGGCACAGAGAAATGATATCATTGGAACCATTTTCAGAACACTGTTTTTCCAGCAGATTGCCCATACAAACATAACAGCCAATCAGAATCTGTCCTGCTATCACGAGCTTGAGAATTTAAAGTGGCAGAAGCTTTTGAGCCTAGAATAAACAGATGATATAGTTCGCTGGTGTGGACGCTATCCTTAGTTATCCTTATCTTTATGCTGTCTGCAGCATTTTCAAAAGTCTTCTTGAAAACCTCAAAAATGCTACAGTAGTGTAAATGATAGATGAAACCAATAGTGCAACCAATGTTATGCATTTTAAAACAAAAACACACTATAGTGTAATTGGGGCTTTAGAGTTCTTACAATAGCAGATTCTCAAATCTTTACAAAGAAACAAGACCTGCATCAGACCTCTTCTAAAAGATTCATTTGATTCACTGATTCAGTTATATTTCTAAACACACCAGAAAGGCAGTCATTTTTGAGGAGAAAAAAAAATGGCCCCATACTAATTCAATACTAATTTAATTCATGTGCACAAGCGCTTTTTCAATTCCGTGTAAACTGCGTTCACCAGATGAAATCCGGCTTTCATTTAATTAGTTTCATTTAAATCAAGCGTAAGAAAAGACAGCCATGTACCTGTAATGCTGGTTGCTAGCTGCAAGTAAAAACCAAGAAAAAAGAAGCATAAGAAAAAAAGTGGCATTCGGTTATATGACATTCAGAATGCTGCTTTCTGCACAAAACCTACAAACTGCTTTTTAAAGGGCACCTATAATGCAAAATCCACTTTTACATGGTGTTTGGAAATGTGTGTTGGCTGTATAAACACAACCACCCCACAATGATAAAAATCCAACTGCTGCTTATTTTAATCCCCGTTAAATCAAATCAGTTTCATTAAGCATGCCACTTTGATTCTCTAAGCAATATTACATCTTATTGCTTAGGTCCTGCCCACGATGGCTGACTGATAGTTTTGCATTGCCATAGTTTCCGTCCAGCAGTTGTACGTTGTCCTCCATTTTTTTGCCACAGCCATATCACTCCATTGTCCTCCATTTTTTGCCACAGACATATCACCCTGCAGCCCAAGCCTGGTTGCCTACTGAAGCTAAGCAGGGTTGAGCCTGGTCAATACTTGGGTGGGAGACCTCCTGGGAAAACTAGGTTGCTGTTGGTAGAGATGTAAGAGAGGGTTGTAACCACGGTGTCCTGGCCAAATTCCCACTGGCCTCCCAATAATCCCCAGATTGGCTGCATCTCTCTCTCCTCTCCACCTGTAGCTGGTGTGTGGTGAGCGTACTGGCCATTGTCCTGTGGCTGCCATCGCACCATTCATTCATTCTCTGCAGTCAAGCAGGTATAACTGCAACAATGTCTCTTAAGCAATCCCGCAATCCTCAAACTTATGCGAATCCTTTTTATGTGCAAAGAAAGCAAAAATAATGACCCTGTCACCCTGGCGCCATTTTGGAGAGTATTACATACGTAAAAAATGTATGCAAATATGTTGTTAACATTTAAGCGTAACAACATACAGTAAAAAATGTATCTAGTGCTGATGACACATGTTTGGAAATACTTTTTTTTGCGGTGAACTATTAAGGAACTTTTTAGGTAAGGTAACAGGCTTTGTGAGGAATTAGCTGAGATTTACTGGAGAATAATTCATTTCCTTCTGAATCCTTAAGCGGTTCTTTTATGGGTGAATTACTTAAAAGGCTTAGTCTGGGTCAAACATCTGTCACAGAATTTTCACCTCACCTTGCAGAAGTGTTTACTTCAACAAGTCTCAGCACTGGGGATCAAGTCTGTCATTCTGACGGCTCTTTGATCTGAGCGTAGCTGCAGATTTTAATAGCTGATGCACCATTAGATGAGGATGCGAAGGTGAATCTTCCATCTGAAAATTAAAAACAGCCTCGGAATACTACCTCAATAATGCATTAATGCCCTGATTTATCCAGCTGTAATGGAATATTTTGCCGTGGGCTAACTGTCTTGGCCTCTTGAAAATTTCTGCCTCCAAAATATGCTCAGCTATATGGGAGACACTGCTGCTCATTCCTTTACTCATGAATAATGGTTGTGGGCATGATATATGCATGCCGAACTTTGGAAATTGCAATCCTCTGCATTAGAAATGATTATTTAAAGTTTGCCACAATAAATCCTCAGCAACTGACATTAAATGTCCATGTGCGTGTTTTTTTATGAAATAACTGTTTATTTAAAAATAATAAAAAAAAACGTTTCTTTCTAGCTCTGCACCTGCTGAATTCATTCCATAGAAAATGAAAGGAAAAACGCATTTGGTTTTCTCTGATTGCTCAAGCTCCCTTGTGTTACACAACCAAATGAGCCAAGTCTCTTTAATCTAAGATTTGACATTCAGCGGTGCGAGAAAGTCACTGAACTTGAATCACATTTGCATCTTTCTCATGATGGATCAGATTAAAGAAACAAGATGATTGCGCAAGGTCCCCTGACAGAATTTTTTTTTAGGAATACCTTCAGAATTAAAGGTAATCCTAAACCTGGGCTTCTGTGGATGTCCTCGTACATCAAAAGGTGTTTTGTATGATGAGAAATGCATTTGCATAAATAACAAACAAGTGAGCACACCGCAGATGCACAATGTTTTGGAATAATTTGAGTGAATATGGATGAAAGACCGGGATCATGAAATAAGCATCTGGAATGTTTATCTCTAGCCAAGATGTTGACGTTTGGATTAGCTACAGATTGAAGCTTGATCATTACACCTGTGCAAAAAGATGCATTCTGTAACTTGTAAATTGAGTTTGATTTTGGTACAAATGAAGCCAAATAACAGTCAGTCATGAGCCTTTGAAAGTCTGAATTGAATTTGAATTGATGTTGAAAACAGCATGCATGATCATAATTCAAATTTAAATACAACAAAGTACAATTAGTTAATTCATGAAGAACTTTTAACCTTTCCGTTCTTTATAGTGGAAAAAGGGTTTTTAATTTATCATGATCTTTTTTTAAACGTTCTTAACAATGTGTTGGTGTGGGTCTTCTGAGATGATGCAATGACCTTTACTGAGCTCATGGACAACAGATTTCTCTGTAGGGATCTCTCATCAGTTGTCCGTCCAGCATGGGGAAACCACACACTTCATCTCAGTTTCTGTGGACGGTGGATGTTATTTATGGACAGAAGCTGGCATGCAACAACAGGGAATGACAATTTAAAAGAATACTGGACAATCTGGCCAAATTCAAATATCAATGCAAAGGTCAATTAAGTTTGATTTTCCTCTTGCAGCTCATGCAAAATGACTCCGCACAGACAGAAGAATTAATTAATGGAGCTTCACAGATGGAGGCATGTGTCCCGACCGATTGACCAGAAAGAGGCCATAAAAAGTCTCTTTTGCGAACAGTGTCAACTCCGCGGGAAAAAGCACTTGGCATATTATTCCCTTCTGCAGGATGACTGAGTGTTTGATTCTATTCAATATCCTGGCACAGGCGAACAGTAGCCTGTAAATGTCAATATCCCCTGTAGGCTCCTGTGTTTGTGGTCAACAATCTGTCCCGCTGGTTCAGAACAAAATAGAGAAATGCAAACAAACAAAACTGGTGAAACAAAACTTTTCTAAAAATCAAAAACCAATATAAAACAGAGAAAGAGTGAGATAAACAAGAGAAGTGATTTTGAGGCGAGTTGAATATACATTGTACATTGGGATTAGAGATCTGTTTGTAGAATTGTATAAGTGCCTTCTGGACATGGCTCCAGGACGAATAAGTAAGGGATAATCACAGTCATTCGGTCATTAACACAAAATAAACTCTGACAGGGTAATGAAGACTCTGGAGCAAAGCAAAGTAGCCACTTATTACACAGCCACTTAGCAAATACTACACATGAAATATTGATTGGAGCTGAACTAATGTTATCTTAGGCTATATGTAGATTAGCTGAAAGCTTCCAGTAAAACAGTTTGTCAGACAAATGTTGCAGCATATACAATTATGTATATCTATGTGCGTGTGTGTGTAAAGCACCTGTACAATACAGTGTACAAAAATTGGAATATGTCAGAAGTTTACAATGTCTCTTATGCTCACCAATGCAGAATTTATTTGATCAGACATTGTAAGTACAATGCTCTCGTGAAATATTATCAATTAAAATGTTTGTTTTCTTCGGAACGAGCGTTTTGATTTGACGAAAATTTAGACCACTTAACTTAAAGTGATAGATCATTTTAATTTGATGTTTATCTGCTGTCAGCCATATAATGCAAGTCAATGGGTACACAATCTTCGAGGATAAAAAAACATGCACGGACAAATGCAAATTCTGAAAAAATTATTGGTCTGTGCGGTAAAAAAAAAAACTGAACGGTATATATATATCAGGACTTGACATTGGCAAAAATGTGTCACTCTTAGACAAATCCGAATCAAATCGTTGCTAAACAGGGCATGGTATTAACACAATATTATACATTAAGCAACATTACAAATTTGACATTATAGCCTATAGACTTAACATAGTTAATATTACAGGATTATTACATTTTAGTTCAGTATTTAAATTTGAATTCATTGAAATGATATATTGCTGAGTGCGTTTGCTCCATTTGTTTAATAAAAATAGTTAGAGATCAGAGCAGAACAGTCGCAAATATGCAACACACAGAGCAGCACACGGGGCAAAAGGCACCGTTATAACACCGGCGTTATAACAAAATTTAATTTCCTAACAAAAACAATTGTGGCTAGTGAAAGTGCTCAGTGGCTAGTAAATTTGGAAAACCACTAGCCACAGTGGCTAGTGAGCAAAAAAGTTAATGTCAAGTTATATATATGTTTTCTTTACCTCTGATACACCAGAAGGTCCAACTCATGTCTACTACTTTTTACTTTACAGAGAATTGTAGACTGTGTATATTTATTTATCTTAAAGATTGTGTGCCTATTGACTTTCATTATATGACTGACAGACTGGTTTGACTTAAAAATGTTTGTTTGTGTTCTACAAAAAGTCACCTACATTTTGGATGCCCTGGGGATAAGCAGATAAACATAAAATTTTCATGTTTGGGTGAAATATGTCACCTATCACCTATCGCACCTTTAATAATGAATCTTTTTCATGTTTATAATTTAGCAACATCGAGACATAAAATATGATATGCTGCAATATATAAAGCTGCATGTGAGTAGATCAGATTGAGTATGGCATGTATGTGTACAGTGTGGTATTAACCTCAGAAAGCCACAGAGGAGAAGTAGGATGTGCCATGAGCAGATCTGAGCTGTCAAAACCAGTGTCTGAAATAGAAGGCAACACATTACACTTTTAACAGTGGGAGTAAAAGAAGTGAATATTTCATCATCTTTTTCAATATTGCATGTTCTCCTTTTGTCATGCTTGTGAAAATTAGATAAATAAATAGAATTATATAATGAAATTAAGAACCTGGATGTTCGCAGTGCATCATCAAGACACCACCTGCAGTTTTGTTATTAAACACTGCGTTTAGTTCCTCAAGTGGTGTTTTGTCACGACCTATTATATTTATTTGATTTGGCCCATAAGGCTGGCAGACCTAATTCACACCTGTTAAAGAGTGATGATATAAATAACTCCTGAAATGCAGTATTTTCCCTTTCTACTTGAATGTGTCCTCACTCTAACCCGAGTACAAACCCTGCTCCTACGGCCAAGAGCACTGAATCACTATTTGACAATCAACAGCACTTGCAATTTAGAATATATATTTTAATACTGAAGTACTTTCATGCTTGCAATATCTATAAATTGTGCCGTAAGAGTACTCATTTAATAGCTGGAGCCATTAATATTAATCTATCTATCTAGTAGTCTAATGACAGGACAACAAGCTCAGTTCTCTAATGTAGTTTGGCAGCTGTGAGATATTAGAGTGCCAACAAGTTTTGAAAAGTGACAGCGTTAATTCTGAGTGAACAGAAAAGAGTGAAGGTTGTGTTGAATGTTTCAAATAAATGGATCAAGGTTATGGAGTTGAGTAGTGGTTAAAAATCTGAGCTGGCAAACTCTGGAAAGGGTGATCTATGAATTGAAGAGCCCCTTAAATCCCACATCACCATTGTGCCCTTGAGCGAAGTGCTTCATTCTAGGTTTGCCCAAAGGGGAACGTCTCCTGTAAGTGTACTGTAAGCCGCTTTGGATGAAAAGTATTTGCCAAGTGATGTCGGTCATTTGGAACGTTTGCACCACAAGCGCCCTTGGAGAGATAAAACTAAATCAGTGGTTCGAGTATGTTTGATGCAATGTAAACATCTAGTGCCATCTAGTCACAACAGTTTGTTAACTGATAGCTGTGAGCGCAGAAGTTTTATGTGTGACATATTTTGATTAATATCATTATTCCTCTAGTCAAAATAAATCATTAGTCCCCTCACTGGCCATTTCGGAAAGCTGTAGATAAAAGCAACTAGAGCAGCATATGAATAATGTATTTGTGAATTACACACACACAGTTGGTATAGATAGAGAGATACTATCACCAAATATTGTTTCATTTCTAAATTAATATGCGTTTTTGAACAAATCGATAATTGCCTGTGTCTGATTTGGAAATCATCTGTGTCTGAATTCACCCCCTTCACCCTTATGAACTATTTCCTTCATTAGTCCACTAATAGTACAACTCAAGAAGTGAAAGAAACAAGTGAGTGACACTAATGGCACTTTTGTTAGTTTGTGCTTACTGTTTAAAAAACTTAGCAAACTGGCAATTCCAGGAGTAATGAAAAAAAACGCCTTGAACAATATAATAATCAATTACAAAAACATTTATACCTGTAATAGGATTATGCTGTACCCACTTTGAACAAGCGGTTTGGAAAATTGATGGACGCTTCATCTGCTGATGAGATGGGAATTTATTTGACGTGACCCTCACAGTGCATAATGGGTAGTCACAGGGCATTGCATGTACACTCATGCACACTCATTGTTGATGTGCATCTTGGGATTAAACAAATGCTATCGATACCATCGACACACTTTCAAAGATGCCCTGTTTGGCTTATACGAGAACAGAAATTCAATAGCGTCAAGGCTGTTGGTTTGCAAGGCACTCATGAGGCAGCATTAGGCTTTTGCCAATGGTAGACTCAAGGACCTGTGTATCTCGCAGTAATAAGACAATATGTTATATGACATTTTATCATCCCATGAGGCCACGAATGAAGATTTGTGAAAAGTAACAAAGGGCCGCAACTGATGCTGATAGGCAACTTCCAGTTTAGCAACAAGCCTTGCTTATACTTTGAATGTACAAAGTTGCTTTGAAAAGCTTCTGCCAAAAAGATTAAATTCCTTAAATAAATAAAAACATTACATATATATATATATATATATATATACATTTATTTTATACAGTTTATGTACCCCATCGTGTAACACAGTTTGAGAAATACTGAGCTAAACATACACAAACACTGAATGAAGGAATTGTATATCTTGACTACGGAATCATATGTTAAGGGTGGAGGGGATATTTGTTTAAGTATACTTGAATGCATTTTCCTGAACACTTCACGGGAGTGTTGATACCAGCCAGTCCTCTGAGGCCATCGTCATGTCCTATCCAGTAGAGCACATCTGCATCTGTCTCTATAAAATGAGGAGCCGAAAGTGATGTCTCTGATCACCCGGTGTGTGCGCTGCAGTGCCCATAAATAGAGTAGTAAATGTAATTACAGCGTAGAGGGAGCGCAGGTGCCCATGGTTCGGTGAACGCGTGTGTGCGCGCTCACAGGTCTCACCCATATGTCTTCACACAGATGTGGACTCTGTAGACACTCTGATATGACTGTTCCACAGAGACCTGTACTCCAGCTGGGGAGAGCTGTTGGCAGGTTTGTGTGTGTGTGGATGCTTTCACCGTCCCAAGCTGGTTGATTATTAATGCTGCAAAGTAGCTGAGGTAAACTATGTTTACTTATTTATTTCCGTACTCCTTTCCATGTCATTTGACTTCACAGATATGACGGTTTTAATGATGGGATTCATATGTATGCCTTGTGTTAAGCTTCATTTAGTGTTTCTGGTCAAAACTGACTGGCCTTTTGAAAATTGATTGTAAATATCTCATTATGGGTAACTATTATTATCACTTTTTTTTTTTTTAATTAACTTGTTTTCTTCTTTTTCTTTTTGTAACTGATTGATCACGTCGGTTAGCTGGGCTAATGCACTTTAGATTTTAAGTAATACAAAAAAAATAGTGCACAATTTTGGCAATATTCACTGAAAAACAGGTGCATAAGCTCTCACATGAGTGAGTTCCCATGATTAATCAGTTCCAGAAAGAGATACAAAACCTGTGCAATTTAAAGCAAGTTAATGTTGGTAATAATACAGCATAAAGAAAAATTAATAAGCAATTTACAGGTATTTTCGACCAGGAACATCCCAAATCAATACATACATGCATACATACATGTATGTATGTGTGTGTGTGTATATTGCTGTGATAGCAAAACTGCAATTTCACTGTATTTCGCTATTTTTTCCAAATTGTATGTGTCAGCATTAACAAAATTTACAAAATATTATGTTATTATATTATGTTTCGTTATTTTAAACGTTACATACAAATACACAAACTAATTTTACAATTGGAGTTATATTAAAATAAGGGCAGAGAATGGTGGTTTCCGTTAAAATGTAAATATTGCTAAACATGTAAAAAAAAAAAAACTTTAAAAAATGCTTTTATATCATTAGGATATTTGTATCATTTTGATTTTTTTTTTTTTTAATATGCTTTTATCAATATTTTTTAAAAAGGTGCTTCACGATGTCATAGAATAACCTATTTGTCTAAAGGGTTCCATGAAGAACCTTTAACATCTGAAGAACCTTTCTGTTTCATAAAAGGTTAAGAAAAAAGTTCTTCAGATTAAATAAAAAGGTACAAAAGATGTGGTTCTTTAAAGAACCTTTGGCTGAATGGTTCTTTGTAGAACCAAGCATGGTTTTTGGCATTGCTCTGAAGAACCTTTTGAAGCACCTTTATTTTTAAAAATGTACCATTAAAAAAATATATTTTTTTATAGTTGCTAATTGCAAGTCTCTATAAAGAAAAAAGTGACAGACAGGTACATTATAATTCTGTAAACATTTCAGTATTGTATGTTTTAATGTCTGCAAAACAGTAAGTAAATGTTTTGCAGAATCCTATTATTACAATACACAAATTATCATAAGATCACAATGGTCTGAAAGAAGAAAGTCACAGGGTCAGTAAATCATTGGGTCATTTTCATTTTGGGGTTGAACTATCCCTTTAACCAGGACAAAGCACTTTAAAAACTGTATGCTCTGAACATTCAGAGACAACACAGTCTCACAACCAAGTCGTACATATTTTACGATGTGACTAATTCATACAAACCTCACTTTTATATGGTTTCAGGTAGGTTTAAAGCGTATGAATTTGTATGAGTGAGGTCATTCGAATTAGCCATCTCGTAAATTATGTACAAATTGCCGTAAGATCGGGCTTTCAGAAACCATTCTGAAATAATGTTTGTATAAAGGGAGAAACACAGCACTGAAATCTGATTACTACATGTAGAAGATAGCATGATTGTGAACTTCTGCAAATTTCACGTTGCATCAGTTCTCATTGGTTTTGAAAAGAAACGAATGCACATAAGATCGTGTGCACTTCTTTCCTTTCCCTCCTGTGTCTTTTAGGTTCTCCTGTTTCCGTAGGTGTTGTAAATGAACCTCAGGGAGGCATCACGACCACTGTTGTGACATAAACAGGCATCTCAGCGTGCTCAGCTAATGAGTATGCAGGCTCAGTCCTCTTCTCTCCCTCAGACACACACAAGCTCTTTGCGATCAGTCTGTGACATGAAGCATGGACAAAGTCCTGGAACACTGCTGGAACTCTCAACTCCACTGTCTACACCTGCTGTGGAGTGTTTCTTACACTGTTCCTTTACGTCAAAACTAATAACATCCCTGAATCTACTCACCTTTCAAAAGTTAAGGTTTTGGAAATTCATTTATAACGACATTTATAATAGTAAGAAATGTTTATTGAGCAGCAATTCAGCATATTAGAATGATTTCTGAAGGATCACGATACACTGAAGACTGGAGTAATGTTAATCATGCTGAAAATTCAATGGAATATATTATTTTTATTACAAGTTATTTTTAGTAAGTAACAAGGTACGAGAGGCTGTGCTGCAATTTATTCACAATACTGCACTGCCTCAAGTACCTTATTGCTTTTATAAAATGATTAACACACACTTAAAAAATATTAAAACTAATACATTTAAATACAAGTGAAGTGACTTATGGCCAGGTATGGTGGCCCATATTTGGAATTTGGGCTCTGCTTTTAACCTATCCAACGTGCACACACACACAGCAGTGAGAAATGAACAAACACACACACACACCGTGAACACACACCCGGAGAAACGTACAGGTTACTGAGATGCGGGAACGAGTACTGCATCTGCTAAGACCCTTATGGGAAATACTCCTATTTTCCTTCTAACTGAAGCCTATTCAATCACGCAGTGAAACTGCAATGGCCATTGGTCGCTTGCAGTGGTTTAGATTAAACCAATCGGCAGAGCGCCGTGTTAGAGCGACCAATGGGAGTCACTCCAGCCTTCATCTGCAAAGTTAGGTACTTCGACTCATGCGACAAACACTTACAGTATCTCAGGGAACCTGGGTCTATTTCCGCTCAACATCTGCCAGATCAGCTGGGTCTTTGGGAGTGAAGTATCCATTCCTGTGGATGCACATTTCCTCTTGACAACATGACAACAGAATGCCTGGTATATGAGTTGCTCTTATCGAGTGCAAGTTGTGCAGAGCCCATCTCAGGAGGCGCGCTGCCAACTCGTGCAGGCGTCTTGATCTCAGACCGCCCTGATGGTTTATGAATGCCACTACTGTCATACTGTCCGAGCAAACCAGAACATGACTGTCCCTCAATTGTGCCATACTGCCAACATTTCACTGCTTTATTGCGTCACTGACCACAGGCCGGAGGCCGGAGAGCCCTCGTGAACCGCGCCCCAATCCGTCATGGAGGTGTCTGTCACAATCACATTTCTCCTGGCAACCACGCCGAGGGGAACTCTTCCTCGCAACCACTGAGCGTTTCTCCATGGGCACAGGGCTGTAACACAGGCTCTGGTTACATGGAGTGTGAGACGCCCGTGACGCCACGCTTGTGGCGGCACCCGTGCTTTCAACCAGCATTGCAGGGGCCGCATATTCAAGAGGCCGAGCTGCATCACTGCTGAGACTGCTGACATTAGACCCAGCATTTTCTGAAGTGCTCTCAGGGGGTGAGTGGTTGCTATGTTGCTACGTTCGCAGCGCGCTCCCGAGAAATAGCTGCTCTCACTTGCTCCGAGTCTATGACTGTGCCCAGGAATTATATTTGTTGGCTGGGCGACAGCCTGTTCTTCGCGAAGTTCACTCTGAGCCCGAGCTGGTCTAAATGATAGAGAAGAATGTCCCTTTGTCTCTCCGTCTCGGCTCGCGATTTTGCCATAATGAGCAAATCGTTGAGATAATTCAAGACGCGTATTCCTGTCCATCTCAGAGGGTATAACGCCACATCTATGCACTTCGTAAAAGTACGAGGGGCTAGGGAGAGAACGAAGGAGAGGACCGTGTATTGACATGCAATTCCCTCGAAGGTGAATGTTGAAAATGGCCTGTGATGGGGAGCTATCTGTATGTGAAAGTATGCGTTGTTCAGGTCCAGTGAGAACAGCCAGTCTCCTGGCTGTATCTGCGAGAGGATAGTTTTTAGAGTTATCATTCTGAAGCGCGATTCAGACGCCTCAGGTCGAGTATAGGTCTCAAACCTCCATCTCGCTTGGGGACTAGAAAATACTGGCTGTAATGCCCTTTTTCTCATTCTAAGGGGGGAGTCATTTGAATCGCCCCCTTGTGGCACCTGTAGCTCATTTCCTGCACATGCCTGTACACGGTGGCTCTGGATGTTTCTACTCCAGGCTCAGTCCACTGCTTCCGCAGGTCCCCCAAGGTCTGGAATCGGTCCTTCTCCACAATCTTCCTCAGGGTCCGGTC
>JAUMHI010000033.1:22230567-22243918 GCA_032359435.1 Enteromius unitaeniatus
GCCACCCATTTACAAATGAATGGGAGCCGATTGTAGGTGATTAAGTTGTTAGTTTAAAACCAAGGGATCATTTGACCCACCTCTGGTAGGGCTGAGGGGGTCAGAAAATCCTGGGAGTGCTAGTGTTAAAACACAGAAGATTCACTTAGAAAAGCCTACCCAAAACAGGATAACAGACCACGTTGTGTTCAAAAAAAGGAAGTAGCTAACTCAGTTACTCATTTATTGAGCTGATTTATTGGGCAACACTATTGATTTTAATAGTTTACCTCTGGTGGAGAACGCAGTCTCTCAGCACACTGTGTGGTGTGTTCAATTATTTGTACAGTACAGTATTATAAATATGCTGTTGATTAAATGAAGTCTTTGCGGTTTTCAACTCCTTTTCAGAGTGAGACATTAAACGAGTATGTGAGGCGTTTACAAATTTAATGTATAGTTAATGCTAATGCTGTGAGGAAATCCCTTTCATGGAAACGGTTAGAGTTTTTATTATGCTAATTACTAACTTCAGGCATGCTCCCCTCATTTTAAATACATTTAGAATAATCCAAATGCATCAATATTAGAACAAGGGGAGAAAAAAATCATGCTGTAAATGAAATTTTAAGAATCCTTACGTTTCTCATACAGTGAGTCCAAAACTTGTACACACTCATTACTTCATGTGACCTAAATGACAGGGGACAAAGTTTAACTGGAAATTCATGTTAAGGAAGGCTCAACAAGTAGTTCATTAAAAAAAAGTTAAAATAAGAACTCACAAGGGCATTAGTATTCATGGCTTTGAACATAAAACTCTGTTTAATTAATTATTAGACACAGCCTTTACTTTTGCTGCATCTATGAGTTGTGCCTGTCTTAAATGGTCCAAAGATTTTTTTTTTTTTCCCACACCAGCGCACCATCTGACACTTTTTTTTTTAAGCAGCAGATTGCGGACCAGCCTTGTGATAAATGCCACATTTAATGCCTGGGGAAAAAATGATGGGCAGTGATAATTTCACTTCTGTAATGTTTGACCTGCTTGCAGTGCTGCATGGTGGAGTGATGGATGTTTTCTGCATCCATCAGCCTGGTTATAGTGGCCGTAATGAGGAACGGTTGATATACTACAGAGATGCCAGGGTTCACAGGCTCGACTTCTTTAGCGTAGCTTCTTATGACTTTACAAATCACAAGAGATGTGCTGCAAAATGCAGATTTAACAAAGTGGTGAATTGCCAGTGAGGTGTACAAGCAGTTTTGTCTCAGGGGTTTGTAGGTGGGTGTAGCTAATTACACTGCTAATAAATGGCAGGCTTTATTTTTCATACTGTAGGCAGCTGGCCAGCCGGCTCATTAAGGAGTGTTTATAAATGGGCTAGCACTTTCTTTGGTCCAAAATGGATCTTTAGTCAATGGTTTCGCGGTTCGGGAACTAAAGTCATGAAATCTTTGTACACTCTTCACAATCAGAAAAACAGACCTCTGTTGTGCAGTTATGAATCTGTATTTAATAATGTATTTGACCATTTTTCTGCTAATTATTTGAAGAACAAGTTCTTGAGGGTGTAACAGAGTTTTGGTTGACATGGTTGAGAGAACTCTGTAAAAAGGGCTCGGTCATCTATTAAGTCTTTTGTTGATGCCTGAAAAAGAAAATAAAAAAGGGGCTTGTTTTCACAGACTATATTTTGAATCATATGTATTAGTGTTGACATATATTTTATGATTTTTTTTCACTTGAAACTACAGTATGATGCAAGTGCAATATAGATTTTGAGATGTGTGTAGTTGCACTACCTTCAAAAACTATGATTCAATAATATCTAATATATTTTACCATGGAATATGGTGACCATACGTGCCATTTTCCCTGGACACGTCCTGGCCAGGATTTCTATATTGCCAAAAAAAATATAGACTTTGGCTTTGTTTGCATGGCCAGAACAATCGGTGTATGACATTGGTTCCTTTATGTTTTCAAAACACTCTTGAGGTCCTTTAAATCCAAGCAATACAGAAATCCTGGCCTGGACCAGGATTTATATATATATATATATATATAAACCGTATATGTAAAATACATTGTTGACAGATACCGTATGATGCAGAGCAACAACTACATAAAGCTACATAAAATTATGTCATAATAGGGATGTAACGGTATCAAAACTTCACGGTACGATAATACCTATGAATGGCACGGTACAGTATTTATTGAATCATTTACATAAAAAAAACAAATAAAACAAATAAAAAAAGGGCCAGAAGTGTTTATTAAACAGTTTACATGAACAGTGAACATATCAATGGCACATTAGCCATCTATCTGTAAACTTTGAAACAGGAACTTAAATTTTAATAACAAAAAATTATTAAACCTTCCACACATCCGATTTAAAACCCGCTTTAGATTGCTAGATGATGTCATATATCAATTTGCAATTTGCTAGTTTTATCGAGTCATGCGACCACGGTATTATCAAAAAAATTTGATACCGTTGTAATACCGTTACATCCCTATGTCCTAAAATTGTATATATTGAGGCAAAAATATATATATTTTTTTTTTTTGTATATCATGATATGATAAAGGGATATAACACATATAGTAGCTTTCCCTGTTCATCACAAGAGTGATGTTTGTCCTGATGGGTTTAAAGTGTTTTTATGACAACAGTTAAGTAAGAAGTTGATTATTTTTGCAGCGTACAAAAATACCTTTAAAGCCATAGCAGGCGTGCATCTCCGAGCAGCACAGCGGTGTTCAGTTTCTAAATTAATCAGTTTTTTGAACAAATTGTGCAAATTAATGATTCATAGACCAATTCATAAATTGTCCCATAGTTCTAACACATTACATCCCTACTTGATATATATCAAACATTTATTCTTCTTTCAATGCAAACACTACACTTAGCTTGTGTAGCCTTTGTTGCTGGGCTAAATTTGTGCTAGTGCTAGAAAACCGAGAGGTCTCTCTCTCATTCGCCATTTCTCTCTCTCTTTTTGCTGATGTGAAACAGGTCTTTCTGGCATTCCTCCTACAACATTAATTAATACTCCTGCTTGTGATGGATCGCTCCCGCTTTAGCCCATTTATCACTTCCCGTATGAGGCTACGACTCAAAGCTAGCTCGCTCCAGCTCTGTTCCTTCTCTCCAATCTGACAAACATTTTCATATTTACTGTGATACTGCTGTATGATCATGAACAGAGAGAGCTGCTTTTAAGCTCCTGTGTTAAACCTGTTAGTTAGCATTATACAGATTAATCTTGAGCATTAGCGTTCATTCATCACAGCTTTTCAGGACTTTGCAGGCTTTTGAGATGCCATAAATCAGCGCTGCATTTTTCCTGTTGCTTAATGTTTTGACTCTGCTTCTGCATTACAGACACTGAAAAAAATAACTCAAAAGTGTTGCAAAAGCGACAAGTATGTTAGCAACATTGGATTTACTGTTTCCGAAACCCTTCAAGTGTCCGTCCATCTCTTGGGGTTTTTAAATGTGGCTCTTTCAACTCAACAACGTTGCTTTTAACCTTCGGTAAAATGAAGCCCGGCACTTTAATTACAGGCCAGGAAAGGCTCTGCTAATGATTAGCTGTTAGCTCTGACATCCTAATATAGATCTTTCTCTCCTCAGAGACTAGAAGGTGATGCATTGGCCCGCTTGGTTCGTAGAGACCCGCACCTGCCAAGCAAAAACAGACCTAACGTAAATTAATATGCAGAGATGGCAGTCACTGCAGGCTCTCTCTCTAGTCTGGATAACAGGGGTGTGTCATCGATGCGCTTCAACATGATGAAACATTTTATTGAGGTGTGGGATGATTTAGGGGCCACCGGGGACCCGAGGAGCTGTAATGTTACAGTTTAAGAGAGGAAAATGATCTGAGGATTTTGATAGAAAGAGAATGTCACAGATTTCGTCGTTTAAAGGGATGGCCTGGTGTCTATGACAGAGTCAGATGCAGAGCTACAGTATTGTTAAAAAAAAAAAAAAAAGGGGAAAAGAAAACAAAAATGAATACGAAAGCTATATGGTTACATCACCCCAAAATAAAAATTTTGTAATTTATCACTTACCTCCATGTCGTTCCAAATCAGTAAAAGCTTCTTTCGTCATCGGAGCACAATTTAAGATATTTTGGATGAAAACCATTAGACTTGTAACTGTCTCATTCACAGTGGTTACAGAAAGTATTCAGACCCCCTTACATTTTTATTTTGCAGCCATTTGCTAAAATCATTTGAAGTAAATTTTTGTTTTCCTCAATGTACACACAGCACTCCATATTGACAGAAAAACACAGAATTGTTGACATTTTGGCAGATTTATTAAAAAAGAAAAACTGAAATCACATGGTCCTAATTATTCAGACCCTTTGCTCAGTATTCAGTAGAAGCACTCTTTTGATCGAATTCAGCCACAAGTTTTTTTGGGAAAGATGCATTAAGTTTTTCACATCTGGATTTGGGGGTCTTCTGCCATTCCTCCTTGCAGATCCTTTCTAGTTCTGTCAGGCTGGATGGTAAACGGTGGACAGCCATTTTTAGGTGTCTCCAGTATAACCACTTCAGCTATTTCCACTGAAATACTTATAATAAATCATGAGGGGGAAATCAAATCTTTGCTAAGTGTTTATTATATTGGTTTACAAATATTAGTAAACTCACAAACATTAAACATTGATTCTCAGTGAGAATATACTATGTACAAGATGAAACAAACAGGCATAAACCATAAATGAAAACAAAAGTAACAACAAAAATAATATCCAACATGAAGTAAGTTTAAATCAGTCCTAGTCCATGTATTGCAGCAGGCTTATTAATGGTTGAATCAATGTACTACCCTACTTGATCCTTTGATAAGTTCTATCCTCAGTAGGCCGGAAAAGCCTTAGGTGTAATGGGTAGTAGGCTGGAAAAGCCTTCACAGTAAATCCACATTATTGAGAATCTTGCACTTGAGCAGATCAAAAGTCCAGTAGTGAAATATGTCAGTTTTTAGGAGATATAATTAATCCAAGACAAAAAAAATCCTCTAGAAAAGAAAAAAAACAACAAAAACAAACATCAAGAACAATTGTTCATAGAACATAACCTTCATAGACTACCTAATTAACTACAACATACCAACTTATAAAATATAACACCAACTTACAGCTGAGCAGCAAACACACGTTTCCCCAACTAGGATTTAGGACCTCTCCAAACCCTGAGCAAACCAAATCTGAGGTATTTTCTTTCTACTGCTCCTTTTCTTTACAAAGAGCTAGGAGAGTTAATGGTACCCTCATGTGGTCGGGAGAGTCACAACATCATATAAATAACTCTGTAGCAGGCAGTGACTGTTACACCAGAGATGCTTAATTGGGTTTAAGTCAGGGCTCTGGCTGGGCCATTCAAGAACAGTCACAGAGTTGTTGTGAAGCCACACCTTGGTTATTTTAGCTGTGTGCTTAGGGTCATTGTCACTTCAGCCTAGTCTGAGGTCCTGATCACTCTGAAGAAAGTTTTCATCAGTGATATTCCTGTACTTGGCCGCATTCATCTTTTCCTCGATTGCAACCAGTCGTCCTGTCCCTCCAGCTGTAAAACACCTCCACAGCATGATGCTGTCACCACCATGCTTCACTTCTGGGACTGTATTGGACAGGTGATGATCAGTGACTGGTTTTCTCCACACACAAAAAAATTTCAAGATGGTTTCAAGATGGTGTTTCAAGAAAACACAAGATGGTTATTTCTCACCATCTTGGAGTCATTCAGTTGTTTTTATGCTTTCATGTGTCTTGCACTGAGGAGAGGCTTCCGTCGGGCAAATCAGCCATAAAGCCCCGACTTGTGCAGACTGACCACGACTGCATCTCTGGAGCTCTGCCACAGTGATCTTTAGGTTCTTCTTTATCTCTCTCACCAAGGCTCTTCTTCCCCGATAGCTCAGTTTGGCCGAACAGCCAGCTCTAGGAAGGTCGTTCCAAACATCTTCCATTACCTTAAGTGCAGCAGAATTTTTTTGTAACCTCGGCCAGATCTGTGCCTTGCCACAATTCTGTCTCTGAGCTCTTCAGGCAGTTTCTTTGACCTCATGATTCTCATTTGCTCTGACATGCATGGTAAACTGTAAGGTTTAATATAGACAGGTGTGTGGCTTTCCTAATCAAGTCCAATCAGTATAATTAAATACAGCTGGGCTCAAATGAAGGTGTAGAAACATCTCAAAGATGATCAGAAGAAATTGACAGCACCTGAGTTAAATATATGAGTGTCACAGCAACGGGTCTAAGTATTTTTTCTTTTTCAATAAATCTGCAAAAATATCAACAATTCTGTGTTTTTCTGTCAACATGGGGTGCTGTGTGTACATTAATGATGAAAAAAACGTAACAACTTAATTTTTTAGCTAGATTTTATATATATTACACGGCTTCATGGAATACTCTATTCTGATTGGTCAGTTGCCACATTCCAAGATTTGTGATTCCCAGATAACCGGTAAAACTAATAACACAGGCTCATTACACAATAAAGTCGATTAAAGTCGAAAGTATGAGAATAAAGTCGTAATATTACGAGATTAAAGTCGAAAGTATGAGAATAAAGTCGTAATATTACGAGAATAAAGTTGTAATATTACAAGAATAAAAGTCGAAATACTACGAGAATAAAGTCAAAACTACGAGATTAAAGTCGAAATATAATATTTAGTATAGTGCACTTGTAAATGACCCGGACTGACTTCTGTACTAAATATTACATTTCGACTTTAATCTCGTAGTTTTGACTTTATTCTCGTAGTTTTGACTTTATTCTCGTAGTATTCCGACTTTGATTCTCGTAATATTGTGACTTTATTCTTGTAGTTTTGACTTTAATCTTGTAATTTTACGACTTTAATCTCATAGTTTTGACTTTATTCTCGTATTATTTCAGCCTTGAGTACCATCTCATTAAACCACTCACAGGACATGATAGCACCTAACTGTCTAGTACAAGGTGAGACTCATGGTACATGGTAAATGAACTATTGCAACAGTACAGTATGTTAGTCAAAGTTTCGGCTCGTGGATTTTCCCTATGAAATCGAGATTTATGTATCATCTGAAAGCTGAATAAATAAGCTTTCCATTAATGTATATTATACTATTTGTCTGAGATAAAACTATTTAATAAATCTGGATTCTGAGGGAGCAAATAAATAAAATAATAATAAAAAATAAAACATAAATCAAAATCGCTTTTAAGGTTGTCCCAATTAATCCCAGCATTGCATATTGCTAATCAAAAACAGGTTTTCATATATTTAGGAAAGGGTAATTTACAAACATTTCTTAATGGAACATGATCTTTATAATATCCTAATGATTTTTGGCATAAAAGAAAAATCTGTCATTTTGACCCGTGCAATGTATTGTTGGTTATTGCCACAGATATACCTGTGCTACCTATTACTGTTTTTGTGCTCCAGGGTAACAAATCATTTAAGATGTGCAAGCAGTAGGAGTCACTCTGAAATACTCAATATTGTTATTACATAATTTTAATATAAATAGTGTGTGAAGTTCTTAAATTAAACATTTGTGAAGGTAAAGAAGTGCATTACATGAAATATAAATACATTATTATTCTAAGCAATTCTAAACAAGTTCAATGACATATCTGATTCCATATTTCCATAAATAATCTTTTTTTAATTTTTTTTTTTTAAAGCATCAGTATATTGTAATAACATTTGTAACGATTTGATTGACATTAATGATCTGTTTATCATTATGTACATTTCATTAAAATGAATATATATATATATATATATATATATATATACATATATATATATAATGTTTTTTAATCACTTATTAATGAATTAAGAATCACGTAACCATAATATGAAGAATCACATTAAAAAGAAGAATCTTTCTTATTTATTTATTTATTTTAAATATTGCAATTTTTAAGCTTAACTTGTGTATCTATTAGTATTTTTTTATTATTGCTATTTCGCTCACTGGATCTGACATAGCTAAATTCACATCTTGTTCTCCTATTGACTTTTTACACCTGGACTTTTCTTTTCGCTGTGTTTTAACATCTTTACAGTGTCCAACCTTTTAAATCAACAACTTTAATTAGCATTTTTAGCATTTCTTCCCATTTCTTCAGGGTTTTTTTTAACCCTGATTAAGGAAACATTGTGCAGATTTAACAACTCTTCTAGTCAACAAGTGTGCTTCTCTGTATTTTTCTCAAATTTCTTTGCAGGGAAATAAACAATATGTTTGGCTAAACAAAGTAATACGGATTGAGTCCCATCTGTTGTGTTCAGAGCGCTGCTGTATGCTATAACGTTGCTCAAAGACTCTCCGTTAGGCTTCAAACCCAAGAACAGTCAGAATAAAAAAAGAAACGCTCGGTCGTGTACAGCTCATTTTTTCATCATCATCGTTTGTAGCTTTCATATTGCTGCTACGCCTTTGGAGGCCTTCCATGGTATTGGATTGATTTCTCTTTGAGACAGATAATTACTCTCTCCGTTTGGCAAAGGAAATGTGTAAATAGCTTTGCGAGTCCCACCCCAGAGACGATGTGTCTTTGCATGCCTTCCATCTGCCAGAGCTCAAGGGTAACAGCTAACAACATTTAAAACATTACAGGCTATTATACAACCCTGCTCTCCTGAACTAACATCTATCGTCATAAAATAAATAAAGAAATAAGAGAATGTACGGCATGGATTTAAGATTCACAGTGGGTGTTGTATTACAGTTATGGTATAAATAACAAACACTTAATCACTGGTTTTAATGAGAACATCGCTCTTAATGAGCACTTGCTTTTATCATTAATTGTTTGCTGTGAACATTAGGGTGTTGGTATGTGAGGAAATGGACAGTTGCTTCAGGCGGTAACGTGGCTCTCTAAATGAGTTCTGTTGATGCCTCTGTTTCTGCACTCTTGTGTATGTGTGTGTGTGTGTGTGTCTGCGTGTGTTTTCGTTGTTTGGTTGTCTTCATCAGAAAGATGCTGGCAAGCCTTTTACAATTAACATTGCATAATGGCGAAAGTGAAATGGCTGAAGGCATTTTTTGTGGGAAATCTGGACAGATGCCACTCAAATAGATGGCTTGAGAAATCACACCTGTCGCTTTGACAGCTGTTGGAAAAAAGAATCAAAGAGAATGACCTCAACCTGTTACGTATTTTTTATTTTTTTTGCCAATCAGAAAAGGAAGGTGGCGTTAAAGAGATGGCACCTTTATAAGAAGTGATGCACAGTGCATATACTGCTAATAAGACATTTTCTTCACATTTGTGGCATTTAAATTTTTTTTTTTACAGTTTTATTGTTAATGCAATTTAATTTTACATGATGTTAAACAATCTGTTTTTATCTCATCTATTTCTTTTTTTTCTTCCTGCTGTTATGTACCTGAATTCAAACTCAGTAGTTTAGTGACTTATTACTTTAGTTTCTATTTGGATATTTTAATATTTGGCATCATTAACAATAGAACTGAGCACTACTAACATCTGTACTGTAGATAATTCTATAATTAAACAGTAGTGTTGTTTTCCCCTACTATTGAATTGCCTTTAGCCAAAAGGGTTTTTTTTATTTATTTTTTTTTTTTTTATAAATTATTTTAATTTATTTACATAAATTCACATAAACAGTCTGCTTAATACACATTCTTCACATAAACACAAATGCTTAATAATTAAGACAATTTTAACATATTATTTATAAACGATTTGTCACTTTTAAAAACACATTTAAACAGCGAAAGATAATGTTACGATTGAGCATTGGTAGGCAACAGACAGCGGGTCCAAATGCAGTTTAAGATATTTTAATAACAATCCATAGAGATACCAAAATCCAGTCCAAAATTTATCACAAAATCAAGAAAGAGTCACAAGAAACATTTGAGAAAACACTTTCAACAACTCACCCCAGTGGTGGTTTTAGGCATGTGCAAACAGGGCAGTCGCCCAGGGCAGCATTTTTTGGGAGCGGCACAAGCACTAATTGGGGGAAAAATCAGCTGCGCCCCCAAGCGGTGTTTTATTATCTATCATAGCTTGTGACTATGGGGTTTAAATAGCCTAGTTTCAAATCCAGCGCACCATTCTCGCAAGCATTTCTGCACAGCGAGAGCACACAACACTATTCATGTGCAAAAATACGCTCTCGCGAGGAGGACGCTAAGCAGGGTTCGCGTGACCCTCTCTGCCCTCTTTCTGCTGCTCAACCCCTGCTCATCAACAAGTACACTTTTGAGACTTTAGAGGCGGGAGACTTTAGATCAAATGTCAGATTGCTCTTGTGATTGGTCATTTTCACCACATACCGCTTATCATGGCTTTGGGAACAGTGTGTTTGTGTTTTTTTTATTAAGAATTAATCCTTTATAAACAACAATACAACACCAATACATATTTGCAGTACAATATAAAAATCAGGGATAACACATGAAACATAGTGAATAGTCTTGTCATTTCAGTAATTGAGAATCAATTTAGAATGCTATAATGATTCGGCAGTCAGTGCTGGCAGCCGGGTGCATTATAGGTATTTCTTTAGAGTTTACTTATTTATATATTTTTGAGTCATTTAGGCAAGGCAGTTGGGTTTTTGTATTACTGATGTTTTGTTTTTATGTTTATGTTCAAGTTAGTTTGGGTGGGTTTGGTTCATTTGCAGCCCTGTTATACAAAAGTGTAACTGTTACCATCATGGAAAGAGATGTGTAGGGGAGGGACTTGTTGATATTGCTTTACCAGAAGAAGTCACATTTCCGAGCGTACATAAACAATGCCTGACGAAAGTTTTGTCTCCTGATGGATTACACTGTCTGTGTGCTTCTATAGTAAGGGTCGCATAGTGTAATGTACACATGTGTTCACAAGTGTTTAAACTCAAGATAAGACGTGGTAAGGTGCTAGTACCCTACAGGCTAAATGTTAAGGAAAAGTGTAGAAATGCTTAGCTTCAATATACCCACGTCTTACCGAAAAACAAGAGATGTTCTTGTCCAGGGAGTAATTTCATGTAGCACCGCCACTGACTCTCCCCGACAATAGCAGTCCAGGGCTTAATATATGCGAACCAAACAGGAAATAGAACACAGCTGAACCTGGTAGACGCTAATGAGAACACAGCCTTATGGAAATGAGTCAATGACCGGAACAGGCAGAACACAAAACAGACCAATGCAGGATACCAGACATGACAGATAAAATGATTAAACATGTCAAAAATATTGTATGAAAAATATTTGCTTTTTATTCATTTGTATTATTTACATATTTTACTGTTTGTATTTTATTTTTTTAAGAAATTCATACTTTTATTTAGCGAAGATTGATAAAAATGATAAAAAGTGACACACACTTTTACATGGTTACATCAAATGCTGTTCTTTTGAACTTCTATTTATCAAGTAAACCTGAACAAAGAACCATGCTTTCCACAAAAATACGCAGCAGCACAACTCTTTTCAAAATTGATCAAAAATAAATGTTAAGAATTTTTTTATTAATTTCTGAAGGATCGTGTGACACTTAAGATTGAACTAATAACGGTGGTAAATTCTACTTTGCCTCAAAGGAATAAATTCTATTTTATACATAGAAGACATTTATTTTTTTAAACTGTAATACCATTTCACAACATTTTATTAAAATAAATTTAGCCCTATTGAGCACTTCTATTAATCAAAACCAATTAATTCATTTATAAATGTATTTTGTCAATATAATGAAATCAGTGTCTTCTGACCAGTCTATAGAACGTGTAATGTAACTAAAACTTTTATGTCTAAAAAAAAATAAATAAATAAATAAACCCTACATTTCTGTCTATTAAAACATTAGCTATTTTATTCTTATTTATTTGGTTGTTTGGAACAGTTGGAGCCCCTGGTGGTCCCAGACTCTAGTATGCTCTGGAGTTAAACACTTCCTTCACTAATGAGCATCCATGAGAAGTATATTGCCAGACAGGTGGTTAAACTTTCCGGCCAAGCTGGTTTTTAACTGATCTGCCAGCTGGTCTCTGTGTCCGACGAGATGTAAAGTGCCCAAAAATCCTCAAAACAGACCAGTCTAACCTTTGGCTAGTTTAAGTTCTTTTCCTCTTGCTTTTAGACTATGTAGAGGAAACTGATGTAAGACTTGGCCAACATACCTGGAAGTCTTGTCAGTTGTGACTGATTGCTTGGTGGTGCTCAGATCTGGAATAGGTTCTAAGCAAATGGATGAAGTGACACTCAAGATTTAAAGGGATAGTTCACCCAAAAATCATTTACTCAGCCTGATTTTCCAAAACTGCAAAACATAGAAGATATTATGTAAAATGTCACAGTATTTTGTCTGTCATTGACAGACAAAATTGGTATATTGGAGTCATTGATCACCAATAGTCTTTGAAAGAAGAAAGTCAGTCAGGTTTGGAATAATGTGAAGGTGAGTAAATTAAGAAAATAAATAATTTTTATTGGTTGAAATTTAACATTAAGGATTATTAGGCTCTTCTAAATCTGAAGGGTTTTGGTTTTCTCTTGCTTCTGTTGGTTATTCTTTCTATGGCATTTATGGAAAAGAATAATCTATCTGTTTGCTTATTTTTTTTTAGCAAAAAATAAACTACAGCTCAATCTCTTGTGCTTTCTTCCCCCAAAAAGAAGAGTTTATCATAGAAAAAATTCAGAACATAAGAGTTGTTCTATCAAGTTAAAACATTTGCTTTGTTAGTTCAAGCTTTCTGGTCACACAATAGCATATATACAGTGCCATCTACTGCACGAGTCAGTGTACTGCAGATCCAACACCAGAAGAAAACATCTGGAGTAAAACCTACTTCGCATTATAACTCCAGCAGCATGGACAAGCTGGCTAGTTTGAACTGTCAGATGCTTTTATTCATTCCAAATTTGTCCACTATTACTTTTTTATCACACATTACTTGGAGTATTGTGCATAATTATTGGGTTATTTCAAATATAATGAATTAATAGTTTTTTTCTTTAAAATGTGATATCTTGCTCTGTCTCTGAAAACAACGCACCTCAACATACCTCCATATATAAAATAATATAATATAGTTTTATTTATTTATTTTAATTCTTTTTTTTCTTCTTCAGAAAATACAGTTTAGTTCAAGGATATGTCAGGTTAATAGTTAGCAATAATTTAATTCCAGACCTGGACGACCCTGATGTAGCATTCAATTAAAGACAGCTATATAATATAATATATATATATATATATATATATATATTTATCCATTAAATATATATATATTTATCCATTCATTTTTCTTCTTCAAAATATAATGTGTAATTCAAAGATAAGTTT
>JAUMHI010000033.1:22243928-22274909 GCA_032359435.1 Enteromius unitaeniatus
CCAGACCTGTATGACTCTGAAAATATAACATTCTGCTAAACAACTTCATTAGTGTTTCACACTAATGCACACTACACACTAATGACACACATATATATATATATATATACAGTATTCAACATTTGAAGTGGATCTTAACGTTTCATCAAAGTTGGCCAAAAACCAAAAACAATACCCATTCTTGTTTTAGGACAACTATAAACTTCAAATGTTCACTACTGTATATATATATATATATATTTTTACACTATAGACCTGCGTACAAGTAGACTACAGCAGTAGATTGTGTTTCATTAAATTCCAGCTATAGGTTTCCCTGTATATGTCTGTATCAGTGTAACACATCTTTGCCAGAGAATATTTCACTTGTCTCATTCTTCTTCAGAATTCCTCAGGCGACATCGGGTTGGATGGGGATCGATCGTGAACTGCAATCTTTAAATCGTTCCAGCGATGCTCAGTAAGACTGATGTCGGAATTTTTGGCAGGGCCACTTGAGACGATTAACCTTTTTTTGCTTTGAAGTCACTCCATTGTGGCTTTTACTGTATGTTTCAGGTGTATGGGAAGATGAAGTGTCTTTAAAGTGCCAGCGTTCTTGCTGATTGCAGCACTTTATCCTTTGAGATATTTCTAGAGTTTGCTCCATCCATTTTTTCCTTCTACCTTTATGAGTTTTCCACAGAAAAGCTTTCCCTCCACAAGAGTGATGCTTCCTCCGCCATCCTTCACTGTTAGGAGGATGATATTCTCTGGGTGATGTGCTGTATTCGGTTTGCACTAAACATAGCGCTTACCACTCAGGTCAAGAAAGTTCAATTTTAGAATCAGAATCTTTCCTCAGTCTCTCACATGCCTTAAGGCGCAGCCCAGATGAGATTGTTTTTCTACAAACGCTTTCTTTTCCCCCATCTTTCCACATACAGATTTATGAACCGTGTTGTTGTAAATACAGAGGGAAGACAACACCAGCCATAATGTCTTGATTTGGAACATGCTGTCTGCATAGTTTTAGCACCCAATTCACTAAAAAAATTATGCAAATTATTAAATGGCGCAAACATGACCCAAAAATCGAACTCAATTTGCCATTTGCAAAATCCATGGCACAGCATCACTGCACAAATTTCTCTTTTAAATAAAACTCTGTTTACCACCAGCTTTCTTCGAATGCCAGAAGTGTGTTTTTGTAAATTTTCTGCATTTTATAATAAGCTTCATTTACATGGCAAAGAAGCGTTATTGAACTGAAAAGAATGACTGACTTAAATGTTCAGTGCTAATCCAGCACGTTTTGCACCTGCTTAAACTGGATTTCTGTTGGTTAGTAAATAAGACTCAGTGGTTTGCGTGGAAAACTCTAGATTCTGTCTGTTTCTTGTAAGACTTTTACTCTTTCAGAGTTACAGAGTGTCTATGTAATCTTAATTTCTATCTCTTCTTACATATCTGTTTTGCAAGCTGTCCTGGGCATATTCACTGTCATCTTTCCTTTGTAAGTTAGATCTCAGTTTACTTCCCATCAAAATCTATATTCTCCACTCATTTTCCTCATAATCTTGGCTTGAAATTTGCATCATGTCTTCACTGAGTCAATTTAGAGGTTTCTAACCAATAATAACAGGTAATTATATATATATATATATATATATACTGCACTTTGTGTGTATTAGTACTTATCTTTAGTAAATCATTTGTACTATCATTTGAAAGTTTGAGCAAAAAAATATATATATTTATATATTAATAAAAACTATAATAATAAAAATAATTGTTCTGAAATTAGTTTCCTATCTGAAGATATTTGATTTATTTAGAAATGTATTCCTGTGAATGCAAAGTTGATATTCATTAATTGATATTAATTATAATTAATTGATAAATATTAAGTCTGCTAAAGATTTTTGTGAAAACATGTTTTGTTTCTTAAATAGAGAGTTAAAAAACATATTTTGGAATACTGTAGAAGTCTTTTGTAATATATACTGTAAATAGCTAAATAACTAAATTGTAAATAACTAAATTGTTAAAACAGTTAACATTCGTTACAAAAGACATGTGTCCTTATGTGTCCTTGTTGAAATCTAACTGACCCAAACCTTAAAATTATAGTGTATATCAATGTTCCATGTAGTATAAAATGCTTTTTCAGGTAGCTTATCTTAACAACCTTCAGTATCTTCATTGTTTACTTGCATAACAAAACAAAAAAATCTTTTTGCTAATAGGCTTTCTGAACATTTCTCCTGCCTGCCATTAAACAAACAGCTTGTTGCAGTGTCTGCTGTTTGGCGTTCTTAAACAAACAGAAAAAAAGTTTTATTAGCACAACTACAAAGACTTTTTTTTTATTAAATCAATTTCTGAACAACTTGTACAGTTGTCTGTGTCTGTGAAAGTTTGAACAGGAGGAAGTATTTTAACATAGAACTCTCAACGTTGCTCTGTTAACTTCTCTTTTATAGCAATTGTCAGAAATGGCACCAATCTGCCAATTAAAGAGTGGGACATTTCCCTTGCTGTGTTAGAATGAGGAGTTAGGGGAACAAAACTTCTCAAACTGTTCTTCAGATTGCAGAAGGAGAGGTACTTTTCCATTTTATGTCACTTCATCCATAGGTTATGATTACAGTGTCACTTTAAGAGCTATTGGTGGCTAGCCTGCACATCATGTGTCTTGTCTCTTGGTCTTATGCGTATTTCCATCCTCATGCATATTATCAGCAGGTTAAGCTAAGAAACTGATGTATGATTTGACAGTAATTGTTATTTAAACAAAGGGAGACATACTGTATCTGTAAGACAGGCTGTGGGGAGAACGATGATATCACTGCCCATCATTTTCCACTTATTTTTTTCTTCTGTAGAACGGTCATGTGTGAAAGACGAATGTCTGCTCGTGGTCCCACATCTCCCCCTGTGGAGAGCATGTGGTACTGCAACTGGTGCACTGGGGGAAAAAGTTAAGGTAAGTTTGAGCAAACTCTCATACATCATATTTATGCAGATGATGCAATCACAGCGGTTTTAAAAGGGATGCATTATGCAACTTCTCTGTATAATCCATCCCTTGACATTTTAGATAAGTACGAATTATAGTTTCATGATGCAATTATGAAATAAATCATTCTCCAATGTCCCCACTGAGCAAAATGAATAACAGAATCTGGTACGAGTGTTTGCATTCGGACAACTGTGATTAATGGTTTTGATTAGAGTCATTGTAAGGCATGCAGTCATTTATATACTTTTGCTAACTGATATTTTATACCTTTTAAAAATGTTACTTGGCAAAATAAAGAATCTTACGAGGATGACGGGGCAGGGGTTTATTACTTTTTAATTTCATTAAGAGTGCTATTCTTACATTGCAGTTTGTAATGGTGTTGATAAAGCAGGTGTTATTCATTAAAGTGATTTCTTTCTAAGAAATATTAATATATAAATGCTGAGGCAGCCAATGGAAAGCAAATATTTTACTTGGATTGCGTTCCGGTGTGTTTAGGAATGGTATTTAGGCTAAAAGTCACTCTTGAAGCCAACCATTTGTTTAGAACTACATGCTAATTGTCTATACATAATGTATAAGTTTGTGCAAGTTAAATAAAATAGCATTTAAAGTCAGCATGTAATCACAATTAACCACTTTTGCTTTCCCAAAATTAATTTCTGGTGTTCCTCTGTGGTTTAATGCTCATTCCACATTTTTAATGTTCATTCTGCTTTTCCAGTATGCCACGGATAAAATAGGCAAAATAATTAAAGGATAAAGTTAATTACCGCAATCATGATGTCAGCGAAATGTATGCTGATTACACTCCAGTGAAGCATGGTTTTAATGACCTTTTCTGCAACAGTGGGTGTTTCAATGTGCAAAAACAAAGAACCAGTTTGATCAATACATGAAAACATTTTACAGGTTGCATATAAATGACTTAGCTGGTTCTGGGTTCTATTCAAAACCGCACAAGCAGGTTAACGAGTAATCAGTCGTTAACATATGCATCATTTGGAGGTTGCTTATTTTGCAGTTTCACTGCTCAGGGTAATCAATCAGGCCAAACACTGTGTTTCAGTTTCCATTCATTTGAAATATATAATCTATTTTATGGGAGGGTGTTCCACAAGGATCGGTTATCGGCCCGTATTTGTTTTCCTTCTGCCACCTTTAAGACCTCTGCATGTAGTTTGGCTGTTTAGTCTCATTAAAATATAGTTGTTCTTCTGCTCTGTTGCATAAGTAACAAAGATTAATCATTGATGAAGGGAATATGCTCACAAAATCACTGTCTAGTGATCACCGTCATCTTTCCAGTGGTCTTGAGAACAAGGACACTGTGATGGAGTTTCCAGAAGTAAAAGCGCACCCCTGAACCTCCTAATCAAATACAGCTTTTCTGAATGCCAATTACCAGCAGACCATGCAAATCAGTCTGTAGAAGAGAGTGACTTTCTATTTGCTGGCCTGTGTTAACCTCTAGCAAATACAATCTGTCCCCAGGGAGAGATGGGAAGTTAATGAAGTGAATGGCTGGATAAGTAGTGAAGCTTGGTATCATGCTCTCTCTCTCTCTCTCTCTCACCCACATACACATGTTGGTATTTGTGGTTTATGGGGACCAAAGGTGTAATGGTTTTTATATTGTACAAACTGTACCATACAGGAATCTTTATAGAGATTTTTTTAAGCCTTTTGAAATGCAGGGACATTGGAAGTGTCCCCATAAACCACCTTCAAATTGTAATACCTCTGTTAAACCCATATCATTAAACAAATCTGTGTCTTCATAAACCACAAATACCAGGACACACACACACAAATTTAACAAGTAAAGATTCAACTCTTTCTTTTGGGAGACTAAAACATTATACTCGGTGTACTTTCAGATTTAAAGTTGTTACACACTGCATAAAATGTCATTTTTTAAAAATCTAGGCACTTTTTTATCTTGACAGTTGACACGACATACATTTCATGCTATGTATTTTTCCCCCTTTATGTTGCTAAGACAAACCCTCTGGTGAAATTGGACTTTTTGACTTTAGTTCAGCAAGTTTGTGCAAGTTAAATTAGTAAAAGTAAAATGACATTTAAACTAGTGAATATATATACCAATAACATTAAAAGCATGATTTTCAACAATACTGGAAAACCCAGCTTGATAGAATTATGTCTTGTATAGAAAGCAATAATGTCCTGTGAAACCAAAGCAAGCAGTACAATGTCCTGGCAGGGGATCTGATATGAAACACCTGATTTTGCATTCATCACATGATTGATGCTTTTTGTATACACTGTTACCCTACAATGCCTGCTATCAAAGAAAATAGCTCCCTTCATATGTATAACATTGTTTGTTTGGATTTTTAACAGGAGTGTGAAATGAATTACTAATGCAGTTTCCCCTTTGGTTTATGTGTGTGTTTTTCTCTCCCGCTGGTCTTTCTTTCCAAAGGTAATTAAATGTGGTGAGTCTGCTAGCTGCTAGCTGAGATGCCAGCGGTGGACAGTGTTCGCCGGAGGCACACGTGTCACCAGAGCAAGATTGAGTCTAATGTCCTTGGAGTAACTACAGTACGAACCCACAGGGAGCGGACTGAGCTGGTTATTATCCTAGCGCAGACAGGCCTCTGATGAACTTTCATTAGTACACAAGAGGTACGCTGCTTGCCTAATACTTTATCATGAGGGCATGATTTTTTTTATGGAGAAAATCAAAATGTTTCATTAGGCTTGAATTAGCTGTGCCCTTGACTCCAATTGCATAACAGGCACACGTACAAACACACTCATACAGTTCCCTGGGCACTGTTGAAAGTTACCTTGAGATGTCAGCAGATCCGGGGCCCCTGGCAGCATTGATTGCTCCTTAATCTGCCGTCTCATGTGCCTTCCAGTTAACTCCCTCACTCTGTCTCTCTAGCTGTGCTGTCGCAAAGCCATTCATCGCTAATGGCTGCTCATTTCTCCTCCTTTCTCACATTCATTTTCTCCGGAAGTGACAAGAAATCATTTTATGACTAGCATGTTGTGGGCTTCTGTTTCGCTAGAACAATACCTTTTTTTATATATACTTGTATATACTTTCATAAACTTTTCTTTCATATACTTTCATAAAATTTTCATAAAAGTGAATATATATATATATATATATACACACACACATATATATGAACTTAATAATAATAATAATCATTATTTTCATTAATTATTTTCATTTTGGGGATTTTTGATTTTGATCAAGTAAATGCCTAAAATAGCATAACATATCTCTGAAGAATTATTATTATTATTAATATTATTATTAGATTTTTTTTTTTCATTATTTTTTTGGACCATTACTGTTTGGACTGTTATAGTGGTTAGTGTCATAATCATCATAAAACAATTGAATTCCAATTAAAAATGCATTATTAAAAGCCTACAAATGAAACATACACCATTTTGATTGATTCTTTATTTTTATCTATGATTTAAAGGTTACTTCAGCAAATTACATATTGTTTTTACAAATACTGTAAGAAAATCAAAACACAATAACAGGGACTGATTTCATTTAATAAATACGATTGCACCAAACAGAAACAATTTCACAGAGCACAGAGTTGAGGTCAAAGAAGGATCAAAAATAAAGAAATAAAACATTACACACCTAAACTTTTTATATATTTATATATATATATATATATAAAATCTTTACAGTAATAAAACTCTTGTCTTCTACAAAAATAATCTTCCTTACTCTTAAGAGAGAAGTGGCAGCACTGGATTTTGATTTCCTGGCTGCCACAGTTTGTCCGTTCAAAGCTCATAAAGTGTCTTGTTTTGTAGCCAGTGGTTTAACAAAAGCTAAGTCTTCAATCTAAATGTACAGTTTAATAATTAAAATGTATTTATATTCGACCACCAGGTTTGAAATAATAACATTTTTAGATCAGGAATCTTCAAACACTGATTCTATCATATATCATCTTTTTTTTTTGCGTTTCAGCAGAAACAATTTACTTATATTGCTATTGCTCCTTTAAATAGTCTCTCCCTTACCAACAATACCTTGCGCTCATTTGATTGACACCTTCAACTCATATCTTGAGAGTCTAGTCATCCATCGTCTCATATGCTAAAGACAGCTTCAGACCACAGCGCGTAATATTAAGAAAATATAACGTGCACTGTGATTGTGTCAGGTCCATAGTGAATTGTCTCAGTATGAAGATCCTCCACCGCTGTGACATGATATTTATATGCAGCGTACAAAAGGTGACGGACAAGGACAATTTAAAAAAAAAATGCCATTAAAATGTTCCTTTTAGATATGCTGTTTTCAATATCCTGACAATTCTGTAACAAAGATGACCTCCATTTACATTCATTGGTGCATGATAATGGAATGACTGACAATAGATGTAATATAACCTTGATATTTAAATGAAAACATAATGAAAGAAGAGCAGAAGTGGGAAGCCAATAGTCCCTAGATATATGAGACATAAAGATGATGAGGAGTTTGATCTCTGCTATGTGTGTAACAGCACCATTATAATAAACAGAAGGACATGTGAAAATGCTCTCCATTGTACTACTGTATTGTTATTAAACAAATAATTGTGTCAAATGAAAGTTGTAAATTAAAAGTGTCATGTGGCTCCCCAAATGAATCATATTAAATAAAATGAAATTAATTGTAATTGAACAATAAAATAAAAATGCTATTTAAAATAAATATAATATAAAACTTAATTTAAAAAGTTAAATAAATGTAAAATTTAAGTTAAATGTAAAAAGAAATCAAATTTAGGCATGAAATAAAATGTAATTTTAATAAAAAATCATTTGAAAATTAATTAAACTAAAATTTTAATATAAAATAAAATAGAGTAAAATGCAATTTATAAAATAAAAATGAAATGGAACAAAATGTAATTTACAAATAAAACAAATATTAAATAAAATGTATTAAAAAGTAAGTTATATAAAAATATAATACAATTTATTTAAGCATAAAATCAAATCAAATTTATTTAATTAAAGTTGTAATATAATTTGTAATAAAAAAATTAAATCAAATGTAATTTAAAAATAAATTAAAACTAAATGCATTATTTTATATTATTATTATAATTATTTTTATTTAACAAAACAAAACAAAATGTTGACATGAAAGGTTCATATAAACATTTGTGCCAACAATGTGTTTTGTGCTGTGAATTGTTGGCAATTTTTGAGTATCTAAAGCAATTAATACTATATATAAAATGTATATGTATTAATTATTTTAGTAATTGAATAGAGGCTATATGGCAGTGGATGAAGTTCTGTATGCTGACTTCCATATGCGACACACATTATTTTGATTTCAGATTCTTTAGTATTAGTCAATTCATCAGTAGATCACATCTTCCTGTAATTTCATACTGCTTATATGTAAAAAGGGAAAGTAAAAAAAAAAAAAAAAAGTCTTCAATATTTCTGTATGTACTTCACATTCATACATTCATATCCGTCAGCCTGTACAGTTCACTTTTGGTATGTCATGACTGAATGCAAAAAAATAACAAATAAATAAGCAAAATGAAAGCATCTCTCTGTGAGTGCACATAACTTATTCCATACAAAATCGTTTATGAAACACAGTATATGATTATCATCTTCTGCTTGGCCATAATGTCTCAAGGAACCAAGTCAGTTTACACAGCATATCTTGACACTGATTGATATGTATCTGTAAACCAACAGTCAGTTATTTCTACATAGAAACACAAAGAAGTTATTTTACTAAGAAAAAAAATACTTTGATATTGCAGAGAAGCAAAACAAGATAAACAAGCTTCAACGTTAACCCTGTTTCATGACTAAAGGCATGAAACCCATAAAATTAGTGGTAAAATCTACATTTCTGATACATGTAAAGTACAGATGTGCTAGATATACAAAATGAAACCAGAAAATGTGTTTCATTTTACAATAATCATTAATAACTTTACATTTTATTATTAAAACACTTCCAAAATGCCACATATCCATGTTGTACTGCCACTATTAGCCATAAAAATAAACAGACTGGTAAACAAGAATTCTTTTTTTTTTTCACCCTTCATGCTGGCCTTTCCCTCAAACTTTGTACACACTGGCATCTTTAGAAATGAACCGCGTCAAAAATGTTTTATTGAATACACAGATGTATAAAAAGCTGTACAAAGTTTGTTCTAGTATTCACAGAGCACAGTAAAGTTAATGTCCAACATGCACAAGTACTGAATAAAGCTTGGAACCTTTGTGTCCGCATGAACAAAGTCCTTGACATGACGGAGGCTAGAGTTCAAACGTCGATGTATGTAGGAAGATCTGATGAGAATTTGACACGTGGATGAGGGTTGATGCATTCTGGGAAATGCCAAGAGACAAAATTACAATGAAAAATTAATCACGGTTTATGTTACGTTAACAGCATATATATATATATATATATATACACATACACACTACCAGTCAAAAGTTTGGAAACAATGAGATTTCTAATATTTTTAAGATGTTTCTTATGTTCATCAAATCATTAATTTTATAAAAAAATTTAAGAAATAAAACATTTTATTGAGCTAGGATGTGATATATTTAATAAGAAGTGATGGCAAAGATTTATATTGTTAAAAAAGATTAATATTTTTAATAAGTCCTGTTCTTTATAACTTTTTATTAATAAAAAAATCCTGAAAAAAGTATTGCAGTTTCCAAAAAAAGTATTTGCCATCACAATTTTGCCAACATTGATAATTCTAAAAAAAAAATCAGCATATGAGAATGATTTCTGAAGGATCATATGACTGGAGTAATGACTGATGGAACATCAGCTTTACATAACAGAAATATATTTTAAAAGTATATTAAAATAGAAACCCATTATTTTAAATGGTAAAAACATTTCACAGTAGTAAATGTTTTTTCTGTGTTTTTGATCAATAAATGCATCCTTGATGAACATAAGATTTACATTTACATTACATTGGACTGAGACGAATGACAGGTAAAGTGTGAGGTGTGTTACTCACCGATGGTCTGGGTGTTGGGCTCTGTGTCCAGAGGCTCCAGTGACGTGAGCAGTTCTCTCTGAGAGCTGCAGCTGGGTGTGCTGTCAGTGGGAGAAACTGGACTCTGGATCATTTCTTGCTCTTTTTCGTCCTGCATCGCTGCATAGACGTGGAGGCCTGGGATCTTCCTTGAGGAAAGATTTACAATGAGACATGGGCAAACAAAGCTTGATGTTATGAGACATGCTTCAGGGAATCAGCCAGAGGGAAACGGGGTGATGGGGAGAAAAAAAATCTATATTGTCAAGTGTTAAGCAATCACAATAGTTGAGGGAGAAAAGTCTCCTAAACTTTTAGATTTTCAGGTAATAACCAGTCATATGATGTGATTTTCAAATTTCCCTTTCTCTTTGAAGTGTTAGTGCATTGATAAGATCCCTAAAGTTGCAAGTAAGTTTCAAAACTAAAGATATTATTAATAAAAGTTATGACCTCTCCCCGGCCCCCTAAAACAGCTCATTTAAACTTGCCCACACTATTCTACATCACAGAGTGGGTTTATTATATAACACCGCCAAAATGTTTAAAGAAGAAAGAAGGCGGAGCTATTCTCGCTGTAGTGTTGCTGTGGCGCCATGTTCAGGAGATGCTGCGTGTCGTTGTGAAAGTGAAACTACTTTCTTTGTGCTTCCAAAAGAGGACATGACTAGAAATCAGTAGTCATGTTGTGTTTATAAAACTGTTCCAGAAACAGTTCAACACAAATATTAGAGTGTGTTCAGCGCATAAACTGAGAGACTCCTAGAACCTGAAGAATAGTCTATATGCTGGCTGTGCACAGAGATAAGAACAGTCTGGCGCTTCTGACTCTCAACCTTTAAGTAAGTAAGTTACGTTTTATTTTTACGTTATGTATAAAAATATTATATTATATTACGAGGCGCGATGCAACGCAACGCATAAAAAAACCCCCAGTACTAAGTCATTATAATCAGTAATTATGTCCCCACTGGATGCAACAAATGCCTCATTGTAATGGCTTTTATTGTTTTGGTGTCATAGTGCCGTAATATATGTACTAGTTCAATATATAAGCACAACATATTTAATGTATAATTTAATGTACAACATTCTTAAATGTATACGTGCATGGGTGTAAATATACACACATATATTATGCAAAAAAGAACTTTTACTATGGATGCGAATAATCATTTGACAGCACTAATAATAAGCACACACACACATTTATTTTTACTTTATACATTTTTAAGGCTTTTTGTTTTTAAACCAAGATAAGACGAACAAGCTAGTGGTAAACGGTCATCTACCGTCACTAGCAGACACTTGCAGTATCTTTCAGACAAACATGACCTAATTAATATTTATGAGCCTTGCTGATAAGCTTCATAATGTGCGCTTCTACTCTTTTCTGAACTTTCTGAAGGCCCTGACATTATCAGTTTTGCCGTTCACGTCATTCTGTTGATTTATCACTGGAAGCTTGCGTTTATAGTTTGTGAGTGCGGTACAGTCCGTTTACAAGCAGAGTCTGAAATCTGCCTCAGGAAAAAGTTGTAAAAAGACATAAGAATTTTAAAAAGATGTGAAAAGTCTCAAGGAGTTGATAAAAATCAAGGCCTCCCTTTAGAGAGTGATTTTATCTGTCTTGGTCTGCATCGTTACAGAGGGAGAAAGCCACATAAGCAAAAACCTTAACAAGAGGATTCAAAAGCAATGTATTGTGCTAAATACAACTGGAGAGGGATTTAGCAGAAAGAAAACACGGGCAGCTCATTAAAATGTGCTCTAACACCCTCATTAAAGGACCGGTTCACAAAAAGAAGAGAAATTCGGTTACCCTTTACTCACACTTGTGTCGATCCATTTATATGAATTTGGCAGATGCTTTTCTTTACTGTACTGCAGCTGCAATTAGTCCTCATGGGACATGAGGCTTTCAAGCTTCAAAAACATGCAAATGCACCATAAAACTAGTCCATAACACTGGTTTCTGTTTTCACTATATTCACTATATTCAGGACGTTACTCACTGATCTTCTGAGAACTGAGTTTACAACCATGTCAGTTTGATTCGTGAATGAATCATTCAGACTGGTTTTGTGTACTGATTCATTGAAAAGAACCTGTTTTCATCATTGTTGTCAACAGGAAGTTCCTTGTGTTCTTTAAAAAAACGGAAAGGTGCTACAGGAAGCTGTAACTGTAAGACTGTTATGTATTAAAGCGCTGGAAAATTCTTGGCAATTCTGTTGTCTCCAGATCTTGTCTTATTGACCTCTCGTGCCCTTTTCACTCGGCCCAGTGATGGAAACGGTGCAATCATTTAACATTTCATAAAGGTCAACTTGAAAAACTCAAAGGGCTAAATATTGATAATGTCTGTGCATTGACTGACATTTCTCATTTGTTATGAGTGCTTAGACAAGACTTAGACAGAAGAAAAAAAGAAGGTTTTGCAACAGAGAAAGGGTGAATCACCACTTGACATGTCCACTCTGTGCTTGATGCTGTTTGAGTTAAACTGAGCCACAACTTGGAGATCTGAGAGAACAAGAATGATTTTGCCTTGTCTGAGCTCTTGCACAAACATCTGCTCTGAGTTTTGGTAACAATATTCAAAATAATATTTGTTATTATATTAATTAGAAAATTCTTTATAAAAAAAATATATAAAAACAGACTCCGTTAAGTAATGCTGTTTCATTTATCATAATGCTGAAAATACTGTTCACATAAAAAAAACAAACACACAAACAAAGATAAATCAAGTAATAAAATAATCCCATAATAATACACTTTTCTCTTCTGCTCACCGAGATTGCATTCATTTGATCCAAAACACAGCAAAAGCGGTAATATTGTGAAACATTTATACAATTTAAAATAGCTACATTTGATTAGATTTTTTTAAATTAATTTATTCCTAATTTATTTCAACACATTGTTCATTGGCCTTTTGTTGAAGCTCAAAGGTGATTGTTTTCTCATGCAAGTTCCCATATGTAACATCGTTGTGAGTGACTTGACTGAAGGGGAACTGATATTGTATATTTAAAGGAATATTTTACACAAAAATAAAAAACATCTGTCATAATTTATTCACCCTCAAGTTCCAAACCTGTATGAGTTTTTTTTTTCTTATGATAAGCGCAATATAAGATATTTTGAAGAATATTGGCAACCAAACTATTGACATAGCCATTGACTTTCACAGTATGGGGGAAAACATAGTACCATCAACTCATCAACATCCTCTTTTGTGCAGAGAAAAAAAAAAAAAAAACCTCATACAGGTTTGGAATGACATGAGGATTTTTTTCTTCTGTGAACGATGCCTTACAAAATAAATAAATGAATAAATAAATTATATATATTTTTGTATTTTAATTTTTGTATTTTTTTAAGGCATAGTTTAAGGCACAGAAAAAAAAATGTTGTTCCAAACCTGTATGACTATATATATATATATATATATATATATATATACACAAACACACACACATACACATGAATGATTAAAATAATAATTTTCAATGCGTTTAGGTAGTTTTTGATAGTAAAAGTACAGAATCTTGATTACTGCATAAATATCTTGTAATCTTTCAGGCCTTCCCGGACTCTTACCACTACACATTTGACCAATTTAGAAAGCTAACCATATTTTGAACTGATAATAAATACATCATGATCCAAGTAGAAGATTTACAAATGGATGACAGTACCTTTTGAATTTATAGATGAGGAACACGGCTAAACCCACCACCACCACAGAGAGGAGCATGAGCATAGCTGAGCCGCTGTGATTCTCGCTTGTGTCCACTAGAGGCGCTAGACGCAGGGGAAAACAACACAGGCAACTCTTGTCAGTGCAGTCTGGCACCATTCCAGCCCTCCTTTTAGTAAACAGACACCATCTCTAAAATTAAAATCCCTCAATCTTTACAGAGGTTATTATACAATCAATGTCATATGGAAACTATTAATCTAAAAAAGATGATTATGCCATTGTAAACCATCTGCAAGCCATCTCTGGTTCGTAGATTACCTGCTGATAAGTGGGCAGCGTATACTGTGATCTGGACTCCAGGTCTGAGTGTGAACTGAACCAGATTCTGATTCAGAGCGCTGAGTACCACTTCTGAGAGCTGAAACAATCACATATTCATCATATTCATACCGCGGTGGATGAGAAAACTATAAGAAACACAGTCACAATAAGAAATAAGACATTCGTGTCCCGTAGGAATTTGATTTCCCTGGTTCTGAGTACTGATGCATTGAGGCAAAGCTTGGGCTTGTGATGTTGTTTGTCGTACGTGAGCGTGTACCACACTGAGAAAACATTTCAGCATAAATCACCTTCACTCACAAATATAGATATATGATATAGGGGGGGATCTCATTTAGGCCTAACACCTCTTTCTTCTCCCTCAAACACACACACAGTCCTTGACTGTCAGGTGCTTTTATGTATGCATAAATCTTAAAAGCAGAGTTATTTGCCTTCCAAAATAAAGCCTGGTTTGTTTTCATGCTCGATTATGACAGGTTGCGTTTTTAAGGGTAATTCTGAAACAGACGCTTACAGTTGAATTGTTTTTATAGCACTTTTCTCTCTGAGAGTGTGTTTAAATGGCACTGAAACATTTTATCTTAATGTCAACTCAAAAATATTAAATAATGTCAACTCAAATTATTAAATTAACTCAACTCAAATTAATAATGAATTAACTCAACTAAAATTTTCAATTTCTGAAATGGTGATAATTGTATTTTTTTATGTTTTCTTTTCCCAAAGACCAATTTTGGGAATCAGGTCTGATAGTGCTAATGATAGTGCTAATAGCGCCTCACATAAAACATTTTTTTCCCCGCTTTTTCTACCCAAGCTTCATTACATCCGTCTCATTTACTAAATGACTCCTGACTTATTTCTGCGCTCCTTTATTTCTGCGTCGCTCTCACCTTCAGTCTCTCTCATTCCATATTTCTTACCCTTTTAAAATTAGATCATTCCATGAATAATTACTTTCTTTATGAATTGTACCAGGGTCGGTCAGTCTATTATACTTTTTTAATAAGGCTATCTACACATTATACTTTGAACACGCCACCCTTGAATAGAGATTTATGAGGATCTTCAGTGAATGGTCCATTGCAGATTCAAGGTAGGTTTGGGTGAGGAAAGAAAAAAAGCTGAAAAGGTGCTGCTTAGGCACCCATGCATGGACATCCACAAAGTGAAGATATCCCCTATCATCTGTGATATAATATCTCTGGCCCATAAGTGATCTAGTGGATGGATTACTAACAACCTTTTCTATAGTGAGTCTTTAAGGTGAGGAATCACTGCTTGAAAAATATAGATGACTCTGCATGTTAATATGAGAAGATATGAGCCATCATCTCATTATAGTTGGCAAATATACCAAATATATGGCCAGATTTACCCATGACTCCATAAAGGCTATAAGAAATGTGAATGTGCGGTCTCTCATTAAGCTCTGACATCTAATCAGATAGACACCTTTTCTGCTACTTTCTGGTGTTGCTTATGAGTATATGAGTATTTATGTGCTTTTCTCAGAAGCTAGTATTTAATTTCAGGACAAAATTAGAGATTTTCTGATCAAGAACAATCTCTCTGGACTAGTAAAAACAGGTTCCTGTCAAGAGTTAAATAGGCCAACATTGACATCTGCTGGAGACCATAAGAAACTCTTGTCAAGATGCTCCTTTTGTCCACCATCCTTTAGTATTTCAAAGGGCTGAAAATAGTTTTTGAATTACTGAGCCTTTTCTTCTGGTAAAGAGACAAAGGTGAAGCAAAACATTAATTATAGCTGTGTTTATCGCGACAGAGATTGAAAATCATGCATAATGTAAGAAGAAGGATGTACCTGGTCTAAATGATTAGCTGTTTTGTCTGGTTTCCCTTCTGTCAGCTGTTTGTCTGGTAACAGGAAGAACTCAGCTGCTGTTGGCAGTCCAGGCAACACAGTGACCAACAGTTGCTCTGGATTCACTCCAGTCGCCTGAAGACCAGCAAACAGACTTTTAGAGATACAAACGCCCGATAAACAGGGTTGTAGGAATACAAAAATCAAAGGAAAAAGAATACATTTGTATGAATAAGTATAATGAATAAGTATGTATTTGAGCCATTCCAATGGTATCCGAAATAAATATTTAAAAACATACACATATGTGTCCCTAAACCACAAAATCAGTCATAAGGTTCAATTTAGTGTAATTGAAATACATACATCTTCTTATTTGAAAATCTGTAATAATGAGGGTGCAAAAAAAAACTAAAATACTGAAAATTTTTGTAGTTGTCCAACTGAAGTTCTTAGCAATGCACATTATTAATAAAAATTATGTTTTACTATATTTAAGGTAGAAAATATCTTCATGATCTTTACTTAATATCCTAATGATTTTTGTCATAAAAGAAAAGTCTATAATGTTGCCCCTTACAATGTAGTGTTGGTTATTGCTACAAATATACCCAGTAACTTAAGACTGGTTATGTGCTCCAGGGTAACATATATAAAACATTTAATAATTTTGGAAACACAATTTGCTGTTATTTGTCTCAAGAATACGCGATTACGCAGCTGTAATGCATTACAAAATGAACATTTCAACATCATTTACTCCCTTATGTCTTCTAGATGGGTTGAACCAGATTTGACATCATGTAACTCATTGGTTCTCACTCTTGCAACAAATGGATTCCTCGCTATTTCCCCTTTAGTTTTCCACAAAACAAAAATGGTACAGGTTTGAAGGGAAATGAGGGTGAGAATTTTTAGGTTTTGGTGAACTATCCCTTCCAAACAAAATAGAAATATATCAAATTCTCCTTGGTTCGTGTTACAAGGTCACAGCGTCCCCCTCGTTCGTGTCCATATGCCCAGCGCAACACTCATTACACACATTACCACTAACCAACTAGAGCAGAACACGCATATGGCTCACATGAGAACTGTTATTCTCAAGTGTCATATTCCATAAACATCCATAAAGAACGTCTCCGTGTTCAGTTATAACGGCCTGTAAAAAATGCCACGGGGAGAACACTGAAGATGATTTTGGTCTGTCGTGCCATATGTTTGAATAAACTTTTGCTGTCACGGTGGTGTTTTCCTTTCATCAGCGAAGGAGAATCTAGAAGCCAATTTCACAAGTGCGTCACCTTGAGTTCTTCAAGCAAAGTGTTTAGCGTGAAAACCCACCAAAGCTCCAGGCCACACTTTTTATACCTAGAATTGGTATTTTTTTCCTGACTCTGACCATCTAAATGCCCTTTCAACAGGTTTCCTTGAACTGGCTCAAGTTATGCTTTAAATGGAGATTCTCTGAGAGGCTTTAGTTTTCATTTCTATGACCATGAAAATGAATTATTTTTTGAAGATTTCATGCTGACATGTCTCAAGTAAGGCTCAAAACACATCCTGAAGCATCAGAAGCCATCACATTTCTGAGAAACACATCCATTAGTGGTTAATTGCATCTTTTGTGTTAGATCTACAGTATACGAGGAGTTATAGAGGACCTTGATGATTGTTCAGTAAAATAATTAGTGATTTGTCTTTGTTCTTGATAGAACTGGGTCTTGTATTGTGCATTCTATAGCCATGTCAGATCTTTCTGTAAACTCATTTAAACTTTGTGCAAAGAGCAATAACTGACATTATGTGAGAAAAAGTTCAAAAGAAAAGAGAAATATTTCATTCTTCTTGGAAACATGTACCTGAGCATTAATAGTAATACATAAGCTGTGGCTACATCTTTCAGTGAAAAAAAAGACTATTTAAATATATGTATAGCTGCTTGAACTTTATAGATGACCCCAAAGGAAACAGACAGGGTTGCCTCTTCATACTTTATTATGCAGTAAAGGATTACATATCGAACCATTTATGTTCAGCTGTGTGAAAAGTGAATGTTTTTTTTGTCAAATGGTATATCGTTTGAACTAACCTGCACCATCGAGGCTTTGATGACTCGACTCACATCGAGCCTCCATTCAGCCACATCAGGGTTGTGATCATCCAGATTAGATGAAAAGGCAAGAAGATGAGATCTGAAGTATTCTGTAGTTACAAAAAGTAAAAAGAAAAAAAAAATCTTACAATTATTATAGTTTAAGACTACATTTTGAGTTCATTTTAGCAAAATTGAAATAATATAATATAATAAACCTTAAAGTGTTAATGTTTTCCAAACGTATCACAAATAAACAATAAGCAAAGAACAAGTCATATTTATATAAGAAAGCATATTGCTAAAATATGAAGCTGTCTTCAATACCTAGCAGTCGGTTTGCTTGTTGTTTGTAAAACTCACCGTGGACAGCGATGGTTTTCCTGTCTTGCAGGATGGTATTCCCAGCAGACACCTGTACAGTGACAATGCTGATTCCCTCTCGAGAGAACGTGAACGCCACACTCCCCTCCAGCGTGATCACGGGCTGTGAATACAGTTTGAGAGATACTCTCAGGAGGATGCCCTGTCAGCTCAGTTGCAGTGAACATGCCAACTTTATTTATATGGAAGTTGCTGAGGCGAACACACACACAAGTACACACACACAGTCTTGCATAGGTGTCTAGTGAGTCACACATGGAGACTTTACCTCAGAATTGTTCCCAAACCACCAGATATAGGTGACCGTTCCCACTTGGCTTGGTGAGAGAACCACCGTCAGATTGACTTCTTTATTTTTCACTGCCACAAAAGGGGCGGAGAGGTGAATAGACTCCAGTTGACCTGCGCCGAGAGAGAAAGAAAAGAGAAAAGTTGGTTGGTCGAGCCGAAATTTTTTTGTGTTTTGCTAGTTCTCAAATCTTTTTCACTTCCTCACCTTCAGTGTCAAAGACAGATGAGAGAACCAGTAAAGTTTGTGATTTACTAACAACTCAAAAATTAAAGAACACAGATGTAGCATCTCATTTACATATTGACCAACAAATCGACAAATGGCACCCATTTGAAGCACAAAATAGTTTAAGACAGTTACGTTTTTGTGGCGTTAATGACACAAAAGCTGTTGCGTGATTCATTCTAAAATTCTCCTCCTATAAACTTAGAAATGTATATTCGATAAGGCCAGGCTCAAAAATAACTTTTCAGTGTTCGACACGTTTTTAATAAAAACTGACAGTACTATTTTAACACAAAAAGATGGTTTGCGTTGGCACAAGCTGTTAGTAAAACAGCCCCTTAAAGTTATAGCAAAATTTAAACATCCTCCAAATTATATGTATAATGACATTAATTTATTAATTCACAAATACTTATCCTAGGAACACAGAGCCATCTGCATCTGAATTTCAGCTCATGCTCCAGAGGCCCTATTTGCTTTGCCTGGCATGGCAGGATTGACAGATTGGAAGTGTTTTGTCTCCCTGATCAATATGTCACTGCGAAGGCATCTGTCTGCCTGAATGTAGCAGGGGTGGCAAGTTCACTGAGTAGGTGGACATGAGAAAAAGGGTGAACATTTGAATCAAAATACTTAGATAATATCTGTTAAGCACTGATATTTGATCAGCTTCCTCTAGAATGGACGCAGACTACATCCACTAAAAAAAGCTTACGAAACCCAGGCCATCTGCTCGTAGAATGTGTTAAAATAGCGTCTTCCAACATCATTGCTGCATAGGATAGAGTTGTCTGTAAAGCCAGAATTTCCGATTATTGGCATAAAGTGTAATCCATATTCTGGCCAAGAACCACCCACATAGACAGGAATAGGCCATTTGACCAACATGTGAAATGGCCAACCACATTCTTCAAAGTGGCAAGTACATCCGAAATCTATGTTTTTTAATGAATTCTCACAGTCTGTAGAGACAGCATGAAGGCAATTCAATAATTGGATTAACTACATTAAACAGCATTAATACTCATAACGTGTGCTGCACATTGCGATGAGAAGTTGTACTAGTAGTAGCTAGTACAAATTAACAGTAAACATAAAAGTTCTCTAAAAGTGCTCTAACTAAATCAAGAATTATTTATTAGAGCCATTTGTTTGGAAATCGGTTGGATTACACCATTTGCACTGCATGGTTTTCATTTACTAAAAAGACTCATATAAGAGACAATAATTTGGCATTCATCAGATACATACAGGTTGTGCTGTATGTTTATAATTCACTAAATCGAACAGGCTTGTAAGAGTCAATCATTAGAGAATCAAACTAATGTAGGCACCCTGCCATACAGAATCAAGAGAATTAGAGTCTTAAATTAAATTGTTCTGTACTAGGATTAAATCTTCCTCAAATTACAATTTTACACTATTTATTACACATAATTTACTTATTTTTATGAATTACTACTCATAAGCAACATAAGAGTAAACTGTTTGTGTTTAATTCTCTTAAAGGCGTCATATAACAACAATTTTCCACAAGCTGATATGATTCTTTAGGGTCTTTTATAGTTCGTTTGAAATTTCTCAACGGTAGTGGAAAAAAAAACATTCCCTTCAGAACCAAATTTAAGTTAACATTAATCCTCTGTGTCTTCAGCCATTTAGGAGTCATGCTTGTCTCTGCATCTCTGCACGATGACGGCTCACTCAGGGTGGGTCTGAGGTAAGACACCCGTCCAGTCTGTGTGAAACGCTGCTGTCAATCAACAATCATGGGAGGAGCCGTCAACCGTGTGACATCACATAGTCAGATGGTTTGATTTGAGAGAGGGGAAAACATTTAAGGAGATTACAAAATACAAAAAAAACACTGGGTGGATTTTTATCATTATAGGGTGGTTGTGTACACAAACTGCCAACACACATTTAATTTTAAATAACTTGTAAAATTGCATCTGGAATTATATGACCCCTTTAAAAGAATTTAAAAGAGCATTTGTTTGGAAATTGATTGAACAACACTATATGGTTTTAATCGGCTAAAAATAACTGATTCATAATTCTAAGTTACATTAAGTAAAGTTCACCAGACCTGGATGATATTTTAGGTCCTTGGGACCTTCATCATACACTGAAGTGTCTGTCGGCAATAACTAAGAGGGATGATTCCAATCTCGTGGTCCAGTTAGAGACTATAAGCTTGAAATCTAGATCGCTTAATGTGGAGTGCAATATGACCAAGGTCAAATGAGATTTTTCTGGTCAATAAAGCATAAATGAGTTCAGAGTGCTCAGACCCAGTGGGTCTTTAAAATACATTAAGGATATAAAAGTAGAATACTATATGGCTGTCTGTATTGCGCATATTGTTACTCGCCCTTCCTTATATTGGCTTACAAGTAACGTGTAGGAAGAGGAGCACAGTTTCCGAGCCCAGACTGTTCTCCGCCGTTGCTGACACTCGGTAGATCCCCACGTTCTTGTAGATGTGTTTAATGCCATCCTCGATAGAGCTCACGTTAGAGTAAGTGAAAGCATTTCCGTCGCCGAAGTCCACCGTGATGCTGGTTTTCGATCCATCACCCTGGGAAAAAAAAGGGTAATAATCATTGAGTCTAGCTTTAAAAGCCATACAAAACCAGGCTGGTGAACAAATGTTCTTTATTCAGAGAGCTTCCTGTAAAATCTGTGAATTTTTCTCTTTTTTTTAGGCAGAAAGCAAAACTGTTCCTGACTACGATGCTGGCAAATCTCTGTGTACGATTCATTCAGCTGTCAGTTCATCTGCTTTGGAGGATGTCTCGTCTGTACCAGACCGCTGATCTACCATGGGAAAACATTGCTCTTGTGCAGGCAAGATGGTCTCTCATGATTTCTCAAAATCCCAAGTTTATGGTGGATGAGGGTTGTCTCTGTACTTTGGGTGTTAGCAGTATACTGTATACTGTATACAGTATACTGTATTTAGGCACCAGTTCTCTCTAAGCCTAACTACTATGACTTTTGCCTCAATAAACTAATGATTTTCTAGTTATTAATATTTAATAAAGTAGTTCTTACATTTAGGTATAAGGGATCTAAAATATGGTCGTGCTTTTCCAATGTGATTATGTAATGTGTGAAGCTGTGGACATGTATAACAGAGCTACAGCAAGATGAGCATTTGTGTTTAAAAAATAAAAACAATATTTATTTATTTATTTATTACTTTTTTTAGCACGTAGAGTCCTTTGCTGCATTGAAACTGCAATTGCTCAAACCCACTTGCTCTTATTGAACTCCACTATATGGATCAAAATCTTTTCCTCAAAAACCTTGATTTCTGTTTGAGTGAAGAAAGACACGAACATATTGAATGACATAGGGGTGAGCAAATTATCAAAATAAAAATTGTTCTAGGAGTTAACTAGACTTAAATAACTTTAATATGTTCTCTGTAAATAATAATAAACGCCCAATATCCTGGTAAAATGTATGCTAACGACTACTAGTAAATAGTGAGAGTTAGAGTTGTTTGCTCACAGATGACACTGGTCGAAATAGCCAGGTTTTCATCTAAAGTTGTGAGTTTCACTTGTGCGCGTCATTGAAATATCACATAAAACAATTACGAATAAGTCCCATTTCCATTCAATGAGTCAGAGAGAACACAATTACTGTATTATTTACAAACTGGCACTAAAACACAACCTGAAAATAGTGAGATTTGGTTCCTAAGAAAGTGGAAGTGTTTGTTTGTGAACATTGGTCAACAATAGCCGGGTTCTTATCTGAAATTGTAGAATTAACTTCGGGGCAAAATTGGGGTATTGCATAAATTAGCAAATAAGCACTGTTTCCATTCAATGAGTAAGCGAAAACAAAATCATCACTTCCTGACAAACTGGCATTAAATGTCACATAAAAAAGTAGAAAGGCACTGAATAAAATAATTTTCATATAATAAATGCTCTGGCATTTGAGTCCCATCATGCAAAGTCACACAACTTTTTTGATGTGCATGGAGGAATTGATTCACGAAATGCATTTCCATCTTCCATAATTATGTCTCATTAACCCTTTTTCGCACAAGTAAGCCACCTCAAGTGAGTGCAAAAACTTTTTTGGAAATTAAGGGATCCATCACTTGTTTCTGATGTGGTACTTCAAAATGCGCATGGAGACATAGCTAATAACCATTCGTTTTCATAAGCAGTCAGCAGGGACGAGGCTGTGGAACGTGAACAGAATAGTCAGAGTTTTCATTTACTGACCTTACTACCATTGAGGTCTTCGTCTTGTCTTAGTCATGGGAAAAAAACTAGTCAACAAACATTTTTCATCATAGTTTTCATTAATGAAATTAACACTAGCACAGACAGAGGGGCAAACTCACATCCCCTAAAAGATAATGATGGATTTTGTGTCTTATAAGCAGTGCAGGAAACACTGAATCTTTCAATACCTCCTCCAGAAAGACGAGGAAGGTGACGTTGGTGGCGAGAGTAGCTGTTAGCTTCCCTTCACTGGTCACTAAGTGGAGGCCGTGAGGGGCCTGGCTAGGGCACAGCTGCCTACGAGCCGTGTACTGCTCCATCACCCCTCCGGTGCAGTTATTAGACACCACCTTTCTGTACCTGCACACACACACAGACACAAATTCATAAGACACAGATTTAGAAACCAGTTCTGAAGCGCCAATACAAAATGATCATACACTGAAATTCTTTAGTCTGATTGTCTGATCTGCAACAGTGCCAACACATACAACATTTTAAATGAGTCATCAAAATTATGTGAAGAAGCAGATGGCAAATGTGTTGAATTGCAAATCTCACAAATACATTCAGTACTGGTTTACTATGAGAACACTGAATAATCACTGTTTAGATGCATGCGTCAAAAGAGATCTCACCCAGTGCTGTTGAGGAACGTGTGTTCTGTAGTACAGGTCCGAGACATGGAGGAGGGGAGGAACCAGAATGCTGGAGTACATTTCCCATCAGCCCTTCTCTCAAAGCCATAATCACTGTAAAAAGTTTAACTCAGTTTTAGTCATCAACCCAGATCTTACACTGCCAAAACCAGAATCCCACTGGTTTGAAAAAGAAAAAAAAAAAAAAACAATAATAAATAAGCTGTAAATAAACATTTAAACAAAAGGTAATACAATTCAAGCTTTTCATCTTCAAAATTTTATGTAAAATCTGTGTGCCACTTGCAATTTCGTGGAAATTATTTGTGAAATTCCATCACAGTGTCACGACCAATTCATTTGTATTTTACGAGGTGGCTAATTCCTACTAATTTGTATGATTTTGTTCGATTTGTCTAAACCCCACACTGTAAAAAAATTACTGTAGCTGTAAAGATAAATATTTGTTAATGTTTAATGTTCATTTATCTTTAAACAAACTGTCGCTAATAAATAACATAAATTTAAATCTACAGTAAGTTACTGGCAAACAGCTGCGAATAATACTGTAATTTTTACATATTTTACAGTGCAGTGACTGGTAGGTTTAGGGGCGAGGTTAGGTTTAGGTAATTCGTACAAATTGTCTAGTCTCAGTTTCGTTTTTCTTGTCTCCTTGTGTTTATTTTGGTTCTGCCCCACGTGTATGCCCTTATATGGTTTTTCCTGTGTTTGTATGTGATTATTAGTTCATTTCCACCCGTGTTTCCAAGCTGTCCCCCATGTGGTCATTAGTCCTTTGTGTACAAGTACCCTGTCTTTTGAGTTTCTAGTTGGTCGGTCAATGTTAATTGTTATACACTTCTCGTTCCAAGTTTTTTCTGTGTTGTAAATAAAAGACGTTTTGTTATTGGAAGCTCCACGACTCCTGCTCACTCCTTTGCCTGCAGTCTTCGTTACAAAAAGTGAGGGCGTACGAATTTGTACGAATTAGCCAACTTTCTTTTTGGTAGAAAACACTTACATTTGTCTTCTGTAAAGTATTTACATTGAGAAAACCATAAGAAATCATAATACTAAGTACAATACATAGTACTAATATAATAAGTCAGAATGCCGATTTTCTCATTACGATTAACATGAATAATTCTCTCCTTTTAAATGGAAATAATTATATTAGCTGTCAGGAATAATAGGTATAACAAAAGTTCAAGTGTCACCTACATTTTTCTTATTGAATTGGACTAAACCTTTTTTCTTCCTGGCAAGTCAAGAAAAGTCTTTAACTAGACATTGTAATTATAATAATAATGATAATTGCATGCATTAAAGATTCCGTATTTCTATGCAGTCATATAATTTGTAAATTCTAACAATTTATAAACATTGTGTAGCAGCCAGCTGTGCTAGCATCTCTCTTTCATGTTAACATTTAACAAATAACCCAGAGAAAAGACATAACTTTGTATTCAAATGCATGAAAATCTTTGTCAGCAAGGGAAAAAAATAGGACTTTCCGCATCCACTTTTCTATTAATTACTTTATTTTTAGACCTGACTGTCAGACAACAGAAGCCAAAGTTGTTTGTCCTACAATGCAACTCAACAGCAAAATCAAGAAAATAAATGACACTAATTACCATGACAAGCTACACAGATGTAGCCAGCTTGCGTTAGTAAACATACAGCGTTTCACTCCATGATTAACAACTTTCACACTTTGTTCCGCGCGGCCTCGAGGGGCCTGCAGATTTGGAACTTTCCAGATCAGTGACATTAATAACTTTGATAATTCAGGGGGAAATGTGGAGAGAGGCCATATTTACATGATGAGAAAAGACTGTTAGGAATACAAATGAAGGGTTTAAGCCACAAAGCGTGGGGTGTGAAATACTACAGAAGATAGGGTGGTGACAGATGAAGACAACGGTACTATTGAGGTGCCAGGGTTTTTTAGGAAGTAACACATGCCTGTCTTCATTTAGCTGTCTTCACACAGCTTGATTAGTTTCCACTTTGCAGAGATCTTCTTTAAGACAATTACTGCAACTCTTCTGAAAATGCAAATCTAGTGAGGACTAGCCACAACTTCAATGCAAAAAATTCCATTGCTTAGAAGTTGCTTGTTTACAGGTAGAGAGACTTAATTTTTTTTCATTTACTTTAGGTATCAACTTTGTCACAGATATTTCTTCAAAAATGTATTTTGAAACAACTGTTGACATACACAACACTTTTGGGGACGATTCGGTTTCAATTTCTTCAAATTTAGATTTTTAATAAAAATAAATTAAAGGTAAAAGTGAAGCATTCATTCATTTATTAAATTTGAATATTATAAATGTATTTACTCTCACTGTTTTTGCTGAATTAAAATGTATCCTCCATAAAAAAAAAAAAAAATGGAACCCAAACTTTTGATTGGTAAATTATATGTTTTATTTGTATTAATTTATTTGAAGTGCACCCATTATGGATTATTTAAAATTACCTTTCATGCTGTCTGTAGTAATGAATTAATACATCAAGCAACATTTTAAATCTTAAGGTGCACTGTGTATCCACCTTATTTTGCAACGCGGAAGTAAAACCGATGACGTATTTCCTTATAATGTGTTAGACTTCCGTTTCAGGAGCCGGTAGGTAAGGAGCGTGTAGAGCGATGTTGTGGGCGCACACAAGGACAAATATCAAACACCGCAATAGTAAATATTTACCACACTCGTGGTGCATAACACATTGGGAGGATGAAATGAAGAAGTAGCCTGCTATAACTTATAAGGACCTTTTTAATTATGTGACGTTTTGCAAAATCTAGTTTCGAGAGGAGCGTGAACGGAATCTACCGTGGCTGCCACTGCATTATCTAATTACCAGCCCAATCCGATCCATCCTTCCACTATAAATAAACCCATTTCCTTCCCTCCCACATCTTCTTCATCGTTCTCGTGCCTTCCTTCACTAGGGACACGCAGGGTACGAACCGGACGCCGAGTTCTGCCCTCGCTAGGGTTCAAATCACTAGGGCTCAGAGTCCACCGTCCTCCCGGACAGCACGCCAAAACCACTTTTATCATTATTGATCTGAAGAAGCGTGAATTTGTTTTATCGCATGGAGTAGACGGATCTTCAATGTGGAATTATAAAAGCACCAAGGCATATCAGTCCCTCCACAGCTGGAAATTTGGCCGATTGCTGGTACATGAAACTGAAAGTAAATTCATCTTTTTAAAAGCAGATGTGAATCCCAGTCAAAGTGGCGCAAATGTTCATTCGGCTTGGGTACTTATTACATTACTTGCATTACTATATGTGATTGCATTGAGGATTAGGTAAATGAATGGTAATGACCAATGTCGTCTCCTTTCATCCGTGAAAGCACTTGTTTATAATTTTAAAGTGAACGTTATAGAAGAGGTGAACATTTACTTTTTGATTATTTATATATATATATATATATATATATATATATATATTATTTTAGATACTTATTATTTTGATGCAATTATTTGTTTGAAAAGCCTATTCCGAATGTTTTTCATTTGTACCATGAGTTTAGAATTTTCAGTGGGTGGAAAGTCAAAATAAAAACAAAATAAAGTTCATCTTGACATTTTAATTGTGTGTATGTGCCTATAAGTTGAAAGAAGTAATGTAAAATCTTTTTTGTGAAGAAAATATTTAATGGTCACACTTAATAATTTTAAACAAATACGCAATGTACCAAAAAATACTACAACATTCTATTTTTCAATAAAAAAGATTTTTCACTGGTTTATCTTAGTTAGCAGTAGTAAAATCTAGTGGTTTCATATACACAGTACTATACAACTGATTAATTTCCAGACCACTGTCAAATGTCGTGCTTCTTCACTCTTCGGAGGGGCGTGTAAATCATAGCGTGGCTCACATCCACATTCAGCTCTCATGCGTGGAATTATAATCAAAACAAATTTCTTGCAAGTATTTTTTACGCTTAAACCAGCTGTTATGACACCCCTGACTACACAAAGTACACCAGTATTTCTATGGTCCATATTAAAAGTAAACTGCCCTAGAAACTCTACAAAGTGCACACAAAACTACGGAATCTAGCTACTACTAACTACTACTAGCGGAAGCACTTTACCGGAAACGTAACACATTATTGTTCGAAAACGACGGCGCCTGCATTTACATGGAAAATAAGGTGGATAAAGTTATTCTCTCTCAAAAGAAAGAGTCGACTGTGAAACATCGAAACAAGTCATTTTTAAAACGAATCCCAAGCCATTTTGTGTTGACTGTCGAAATGAACCATTAGCATATTGCCCGCCCACTTGTTGGTCTTTTCCCCTTGGTCTGAATGAAAATGCTAATTTATTCCTTACCACTAGGTGCCGCTTTTGGAGCGTTAAAAGATCATGAGCACTGCTTTAAATTAAATTGACCAATCACCGAATGAGTTTGGAAAAATAAGTTGTTGAATCGTTATGGACTCGTCGAACAAATAAGGTAAAAATGAATGCATATTATAAGACAATTACTAAAACGGACACTTTTAATTATTCATACTGACACTATTAGAGCAGTATTTCGTTTTAGAATATAGCTTGAATCTTTGAGGAAAAGTGCTTGTTTACTTACCACTCAAAGTCCGACTCAGTGCAGTCACATGGCTCAGATATCATCGTGACAGAGTAGGTTTTACCCATAACACACCTTGCTATGGGTTTCAGCTTTCTGTAGACTCTTTTGACTCCCATGAGGCAGCGTTCCCCCTATATGCAGAATTTCAACATATACATATATGCATACACAAATACACACACAAATATTTTTTTTACAATAAAGTTGGCATATGGTGTTCTCGTTCGGGTTTATTTCAGTTTTCGCATGAATAATTCATAACAATGAAGCATGTGTGCATCACTCTGAATTTACAAAAAAATAAGAGACCGGAAAGAAGACGAGAGAAAATTGGTAAGAGAGAGAGTGGAAAAATCTTTCCACTCATTGTACAGTACTTGGTTGTTCCATATTTCATATCTCACATCCAGACTCAGTGGGGTTCATTCTGTCAAAGATTTCAGGCTTATAGGTCTCTATATATTTTTTTTCCCCTAGTCTTTTGTTAACATGCTCCCTGTAAATTAGTGCTCCAAATACTGCAGTTTAATTCAGATTTGTGCTAGCTAAATGGGAACAAAGCTTTTACAGCAGTGGTCCATTGCTGGTCATGTCCTCTTTTTTGGGTTTCATATTTATCATATTGACTAACCAGTGCAGAGCGGAGCAATAAATGCCCACAGCACAGGACAGTGCAAACAGACACTGATTGACTTGATTGCATCAGCATAGTAGTATGCAGTCCAAAAGCTGAGGTTTAACCATCCAAGCTTTGACATCGCTCGGTCTTCTGTCAACTTCTGTTGTCTTTAAGTCTGCTTCAGCATCTCAGAGTTTGTAACAGAAATAGAAGGCTTCAGGTTAAAGTAGGACAGTCTACTGCCATGTCTTTACAACTAATAAAAGTACATCTATTATCCTCCTGTGAGAGGACACTTGGCTTCTGGCTGGACTTCTGGGATATATATTATTCTGTTCAAATATAGTCTCAGCAACGGACCCTGGGAAAGCATGTCAGGGCCGGTTAGAACGGTATATTGTAAGTTTCAAAAAAACAGAAATCCAGTGCGCCACACTCTTTATTATGCTGGAAAGAGCAGGCAAAGCAGAAAGGTATCCGATCAAGACTTTACTGGTCTCTCTTAATTTTAGGCTTGAGTTGCAGTACAGGAGCTGAGTTAGAGAATTTAATGATATTAAGATGGGGAGATTCTTTTACAAGAGGCACATGGAGCCTGAGGGAACATGAAGGAATTTATTTCGTACTTTTAATCAAATCTAAAAACTTTGGTTTGTTGTTTGTGGTTGGGGGAATAAACTTTTTTAGCAAATTTTCAAGGTATTATGTCATTCTCATTTAGTTTAACTTGTTAACTACAACTAAAATAAATAAATATATAATAAATACATATTAAATAATAATAAATCGATACAGAACAGACTTTAAAAAACTAATAAAACTGACACAACATTGAACAGTTGTTAAAAAAAGCGAATAAAACTGACAATAAAGTTACTAAAATGTCATTCAAATGTAAAGTGAAAACAGAAAACGCAAAAACAAAAAGTAATTCAAAATATTAATACAAATAATAATAGGATCTCAGTAAAGCTAAAGAAAAAAAAAACACAGATGTCTATTTTAAAGTTATTTACAACAAATATTGAAAAAAAAAACACACTTTAATTTTTACCACTAATATTGGAAATTATGTAAAAATTTGATGCTTTATATTTTTGTTATCCTTGATTTATCCTTTATCCATTTATTTGTATTAATTTAATAATTTTTTCTTTCCCCCTTTAGGAGATCAATATACAACACTGTGTGAAACAAGGATTTACGTAAATGTTGAGATCGGGGAACCAAATGTTAAAATCATCCTCAGTTGTAAGTTGCTAGTATAACGTAAATGCTAATATACTAAAATCATTTCTCACCTGGTCATGTAAATCCCACGGCACATAGTCAGACTCGATGCATCTTCTGTTGAAGATAGACCTGAAGTCTATCTTTACCAGCTGCCATTCTGAGCGGTGACTGACATGACCGAAGATCCTGCAAACAAAGGCACAACATCAGCCACTGTATGTCTGGCGAGCAGTGGCATATCGAGAGCACGGTGACTCTAATGATTAGAAAGATGTAGAGCGGACAGGAAGAGGAAATGCTTAGCAATGTTATCCAAGTCAAACCACATCACTGGAAACCTGCGTCAAACTGTCAACAAAAAGTCTGAAACTCACATTGAGAAAGTCTGACACTCAAGAGCAGTGTGACACTTTTAGGGCCTGTCAGAAAGACAGCAAGTATCTAGGAATATCCTACAAAGGAAAACTTCATGAAATACTTCTCAAAATAATTTTAGGTTGTGCTGGTTTCAGGGTGATGTAAAATCAGAACTGGCATGATGGTTTTAATGATTTGCCTTTTCAGATAGGTGAGTTATTACTGGAAGGTCTGCTTTATCGTTAATTGCTTTATTTTTATCACCAAGCACTGAGCATTTTGCTCTTACTTAGTTTTTACAGTTACTAT
>JAUMHI010000033.1:22288759-22299155 GCA_032359435.1 Enteromius unitaeniatus
TCTTTAGTCCAGGAGGGTATGTATAAGTGCAGCTCATTATCACTGATGAGTGTTTTAGTGCACAGATGTGTGAAGAATTGTAACTAACATCCCAATCAGCACTAGATACTCCTGAAACACAGGATTCATTGCATGAATGAAATATCAGCATCTTCTAGATCATGGGGAAAATGGATGCACAATCTGAGTGTTTCTGAAGTGTTGCAGAGACTCACCGTGCATCATGAGCAGAAAGATCAGAGGAAGAGGAGGAGCCACTTTGACTGACATCATCATATCAACACCTGCAACAAATACACAGTTATTTCAGAAGTCATGAACGAGTTTCATGAAAGTTTTATTTCTTTGAAGATCAATTTAAAGTTATCATTATTTCTAATATGTATAAGAATATAAACATCACTGTCAGTCCAGATACTGGTGTTTGAGGTTTAGTCAGACTCAGTGTGACTGGTTTACTGTAGAAACACTATGTGGTTAAGCTATGTTAAGCATGCATGATCTCACCTTCCTCTTCCTAACCAGCTCAAATCAACACACTTGATAGTAAAATGAAGGTTGTAAAAGAATAAAATGGCAGCATAAACTATGTCTTTGCCTTATACACAAGATAAAACATACACATTTTTCTATATTCACTGGTCAATATCAGCATTTTCAATCCATCTCTTGGACCAACATACAACAACACATTTTCCTCAATCTGGAGATGTAAAGATCTTGGAGGCTGGGCAGAGGAGCACCGATAATCCACTCAGCAGTCCTGACTGTCCGTTGCAGTCTCTTGATATCTGGTTTGGAAACTAATCCAAACCACACAGTTTTGGATGAATACAGAACAGACTCAATGATGGTGATGTGGAATTGTTTCAACAGTGACGAAAGAAGAACAACCTCTGCTGGGCCTTTTTATCAATGGAGTTTATGTGAGTGTTTCACTTCAGGTCCTGAGAGATGGTAATGCCCAGGCTCCAGGTTGTTATACCTACAGCAGACAGCCAGCTCTTTAACCTCCTGTCTGTGAGCAGACTCATGACCGTCCTGGTTGAGGCCGATGACTGTGGTGTCATCCACAAACTTCAGGAGTTTGACAGAGGAGTCTTACGAAGTGCAGCCATTCGTGTACAGGGAGAAGAGCAGTGGGCAGAGAACACAACCCTGAGGGGCTCCAGTGCTGATGGTGAGAGACCTGGATGTGAGTTTGCCCATCCTCACTAGCTCCTACCTGTCTGTCATGAAGAGCTGTATCAGTTTGTCAGAGGGGTAGGTAAATGTGTGAAGTGCAGATCAGAGCGGATGGGGGGTGGTAGACTGGCATTTTCAAATTGACAGTAAAACACATTCAGATCATCAGCCAGTTGTTTATTCTCCACAGACTGTGGGGGCGGTGTCTTGTATTTGGTGATGTTCCTCAGACCAGTCCATACTTACACCGGATCACTGGCTGAGAGCTCTTTCCTCAGCTTTTCAGGGTAGTTTTTTTAGTCTGCTCAGAGTAGTTGTTAGTCTGTTTCTTGCCTGGATATGCAAGATTTTATCCCCATTTCTGTAAGCATCCTCTTTGGCATGACGAAGCTGTTTACCAGTAAACCATGGTTTATCATTACTAAATGATAAGAATATCCTCGTAGGAATGCACATATCCTCACTGAAACTTATATATAAATTTACAGACTAATGTAATGTAAAATGTAACTATTAACATTGACGTTCCCAGAACAATTCCTAAAATGATCATAATGTGGAGCTTTTAGAGGACTAAGGGACACTATTTGGAGAAGCTTTAGATGACCACTGACCATTACGTTAGTGCAATAAATAACAGAGATGTGCTGTTCTTAAATATTGACTATTTAAATATTTGAAGAATATTAACCTGAGTTATCAGGAAAAAGACATCAGCACAATCTGGCACAGAGAAAGGAAAAATAAAAAAGTCAGAATCCTGTGAACAAATTTTGCTAAGTATGCTAATTGTCAGTAAGAATGTCACCACCAACAACAACGCATCTGACTTAATATTTTAGTTTCCATGACATATACTGTGTGTGTGTATTATATATATATTAGTGGTGGGCCGTTATCGTCTCTTATCGTGCGATAAAAAATATTGCCGTTAAAGTTGGGTTAGAGTCTATACTACAAGCTATGGTGATTTTCACCTTTAGTACGGATGTATAGCCGAGTTCACACCCCTACTTTTAAGATGGCAGTACTGACACACAGATATCTCAATTATAACAGGTAGCACACATATTCTGAATGCCTTTGGCAGATCTCAAATGAGCCATTTTAATCTAGATTAATCTAGATTTAAAAAAATAATCTATGCCCACCCCTAATATATATATATATATACACAAAAGCAACAGCCCAAAAACATCACAATAATTGCAGAGCTCAGCGCCTCGGGTGCCATTTGTGGTGCTATTTTAAATGGTGCATTAGTAGATTAGAATAAAACATTTAGAATTTCTGTCATGTATGTATGTGTGTGTGGGTGTGTGTATATACATAGCCTACCTCTCACCGAATCTCGTCTACAACAAACACACACAAACAAACTATTGTGATGATAATTAATCTGAAGAAGGATAGCGCTTACCTATTTCACTAACATTCATGAGCAGTGGCAGCACTACAAATGATCAAGATGAAACCAGCACTGTGGTTTTCACACTCTCCAGAACACACTCTGATGTGATGCATGCACCTTATGACAAGCGTTATGACGCTTCACCTTGTGCAGATAGTGTTATATTGCGAATTACACACTATAAATTGCAAATTAAACCGTATTATAACTTCCCCATCTCCCCCCATTTCATTATGAAAGACCTGAAGAATAATTTGTAAGTAACGTTCTTACCCTTTTCACCAACACTCATATCCAGTGACAGCAAATGATCAGAATTAAACCAGCACTTATGCATCATGTGGTCAGTGGCTTATATCGAGAGGCTATGACACTTCACATGTGCAAACTTAGCAGCAGCATGGTATAAACATGCCAACCAGCGCAGAGACAACACTACACATAAGTCATCATATATATATATATATACATATATATATAAAACTGGATAAACTTTATGTCAGTCCATAGAAATAATTATCCATGTATATTTAATCTTGTTCTAAGGAAACAAGAAAAAAATAAGACTGCTGATTTCATAAACTAATTTAAAACAATAAGAAAAGAAAAGCTTTTTATTCTAACCCTGAAATAAAAAAAATACAGTTTCTTGTGTAGCAAAAGAAGAAAAAGCATCTTTCTAGTGTTGACTGTGATCATGTGACATTCATGAATAGAGCCTCACAGACTTGTTGCATCTGTGGTCATGAGGACCGATTGTGCTGATCATTTTGGATCTTTAATGTAATACCTAATAATGATATCCATTCATATTATGTTTCACATGCGCTGCCGGTGATTATGCTTCCAACATCTGTTTCAGAGAACCAGGGGACAAATGTTTAAATCGATTGCTCAGGCATGGCACTGAAGTGAGGAAGAAAAGCAACACCCATGACCAGTGATAGCACAACAGATGATAAGAGTGGGTTTTTACACCCTGAATGACAAGTGATGAACAAATCATACAGCAGAACCAGAGTTAAAAAAAATTTAACTGGGTGTCATCACAGATGCATCACCATATAGAATACAACAAGCACATGATGCACTGAGTGAATATTTAATACAATTGTATATTTGACTTTGGAAATAAAACGGAAGACGAATAAGTTATCTTGTTATGATGTAGTATAAAAGACCATGTCTTTCGTATCGAAATGTTTTTATAATATGAGATCTAAGCTTTTTATTCTAATGCTGGCCTTGTTTCACTTCTCTGTTTCTGGTTTACTTGTGAAACTCTAAATATGGTCATTAACGTGAGAAAACAAGATGTCTTCAAACTCCAAACAGCTGCATCTATAAGGCATGGGTTCTCCTCTCATGTCCTCGAGGTTCACTTTCCTGTAGAGATAGCGCTAACCCTAAGATGAAAAAGCTCATCAATCTGATTGGGATTGCTAAAAGCCAGGGAGCTTTGATCAGGCTTGCAGCTACACTGACAGACCCTGCTCTAGTGCAGTGTTTCCTGGTCCCAACACTCCTAACCAAACACACCTGATTCCACTCATCAGCTCATCTGTAGTCTCCAAAACCTCAAATGTGTGCATAAGATAAGAGACACATCAAAAATGTGCAGTGACCCCAGTGAGAAACATCACAGACATCTAGTTCTGAAATCAGGAAGGCAGACTCTCCTGCAGTTGTTGAACTGTGAATGTAATACCTGGAGAAGATCATCCATTCATATCGGAAACGTTTGTTTGACTGACTGACACACACAATCCCTGAAGTGAGATTTTAAGGCTCACATGCACCAAAGATGATGCAAATGAGGAAACATTAGGGTAAACCAAGAGTAATGTGGGTGATGATTCTCCTTAAGAGGGTGCTAAACGCAGTGCTGTTTTTCACTGCTTCATTGTAAGACTTGTGACGTGAGTGGGCCTCTGCTGGTCAAACGTGTGTAAATGCAAAGGAAAGACTATGCAGTATGAAAAGTATGAATTTAATACATAGGCAATATACAGTATATTTTAATACACAGAGTAGGCAGAATATATTCAATTTTACATCCAATGAGACTGACATGATTATATTAGTTTTTTATATGTAGCTTTTATATAAATACATTTATCCAAAGGTTTGACAGACAGCTCGGGTCATTTTCAGACCATGCTGTTAAAAACAATAATTTATAATATAAGTTGATTAGTCATGCCATGCGAAAGTAATAAAAATAGCAAAATGGACATGAGGTTATATATTTGCAATACTTTAGTGTATTGAGACTAAACTTGGTGTGTGTTGGAAAAAAACATCTTCTCAGGATACCTGCACAATTTTAGCATAGCACCACTTAGTTGTCAGGAGATATGATATGTTTTGCTTTTGAACTGTTTGGCCAGAAATCTGTAAAAAAAAACAAAAACTTTTGATTACGTTTAACGGTAAGACTTTATTTTGATGGTCCCATTTGAGCAATCTGTTGACGATAAGTAGCTTTGCACCTACATGTCAACTAACTAACTTATCGTGATGGTCTCCCAAAAGACGCTCTACTGACTATAAGTAAGTTTGCAAGTACATATCAACCTATTCTAACCCTTACTAATACTCTGCTAGCACTCTACTGAGAGTTAGTAGATATGTAGGTGCAATGTTACTAATAATCAACAGAATATGTTAAATGGACCATCAGAATAAAGTGGAACTTTTTTTTTTAAATGTACTTTTTAAAACTCCTTTTAGACTGTTGGTCTAATTTACATGAAAATCGACTTGATCATCTTCAGACCATGCTGGCAAAAAGTTATGGATTTTGTATCAATAAACAAAGTTTTTATTAAACGTATCAACAAAATTGATGGCATAAAGCCAAACTGCCTCAATGGCTTATCTCTGTCTAGCTTTCATACTGGCAATTTTGTATGTGCCATTGCCACCTTACACATGTGCATCATTTGTCGTGCAGTGTTTGTGCAGTCTACAGGGGAAAATGATAAGCAATAAGTCTCTTATTGTGACATGTCAGAAATTTACGTCACCCCTCATGAGGATATATGTCAGTTGAAGCTCAAAACTATGAAACCATGGACTATTGAAACTATGGACCAACTGCCCTAAACTCAATGCTTTTCCCTCCTTTTTCCCTGATCGTCTCATACAGTGTGAGTTGATATTTTGCTGAAGTCGAAGTTGCACAGACATCTCATAGTGTATGCCCGGCCTACAGTAGAGAGAGAGAGACGTAGAGCATGTGAGATGATGGAGAGTTCAGCAGCTTCATTCTAGTTATGTCAGTGTGAGTTCGAGTTCATACTGGGTTAAAGTGTGCGTACATGTGAAGTAAGCAATCGATCAGCAGTTATTCTCATGTTGATTAGTAGTAGCTGATAGCACTGCCTGTATCACTTACTTAATTCAGTATTTTCAGTAATAATTGTCATTATTTCTGTGATAGAATGCTGTACATGGTGTCATTATTGCATATCCACTTTATTATTGCATGTGCACGTTATGCAGTGATTAATCATTCACTTAGTAGCCTATGGACCGGTTTCCCGGATAGGGATTAGATTATCCCAGGACTAGACCTTCGCTAATTAGGACATTTAAATTTTTTAGAAACATGTCTTACAAAAAAGCATTATCTGTGAGTAATTTAAGACCAAACGATGGCAATGATGTTTTTTAAGATATCTCAGTGCAAGCTTTTTCCAGTTTAGACAGCTCTTCACATTTATTTTAATCTAGGACTAGTCTTAAACCCTGTTCGGGAAACTGCCCCTATATGTCCAAGCATGTTAATCTGCCGTGATGCCGCATTTGCGTGCTGATGGTGCTCTCTCTTGTGGGCATATAGTGCATAAGTGCCCATGTATTATAGTAATTTATGGCTCATTTCCACTGAGCGGTTTGGGTCAGTACAGTATGATATGGTACGATTCGGTATGAAACACCTTAATCCAGCTTGTGTTAAGCTTGTGTAATCCAGTCGTGGTGATAAACTCAACTCTGCCTTTTTTGTCAGTGTTAGTGAACAATAATAGCCATTATAAAACACACATTATATCTAGTGCTGCTGTCATACACTGATTTTTATTCAACATAATGCACAGAAGCAGAGAGAAACCTCATCAAAGTCACCTGTGACAGTAAGAGACACTCCTTGTTTGCCAAGCCACTTATCCTTATCAGTGATGATTCTGAAATAGTACTTGTGTTGATCTTTCTGTGTCACATGACTCAGTCTGATGGTGCAGCTCTTCTGTTTATCTCCCAGATACTGAAGTCTCTGACTGTATTCATTGTCTTTAGACAGATCTGGATACTCAGCATTTCTAATTAATGTTTTTGTCCAGAACACTTTCTTGATCTGATGATGTTCAGTAGAGTATGTATACAGATATGTGCATATGTGATGTGTGAGAGATATGTGCAGCTCATTATCACTGATGAGTGTTTTAGGGCACAGATGTGTGAAGAACTGTAACTCACACTATAACCAGCACTAGACACTCCTGAAACACAGGATTTATACTGAACAAATGAGCATCCACTTCATTCAAAAAGAGAGAGTATGCAAAATCCCTCGAGTGTTTCTGAAGTCGCTGTCACTCACCATGAAAGAAGAGGAGACCTTCAACAAAATGTATTAAAAGTGTTTTAATCTCACTATATTTTTTATTATCTTTAGAAAAATGTAAATATTACAGTTTGTTTACCGTTTCTCAAATATTTTCTCCAATTCCCCACTTTTTTTAGGTATTGAAGGATTCAGAGCACCTGTCCCAATTCACCCAAACAAATTGTTAACAAACTAGGCTTTAAGTCTAATTGTTTGAATATCTTAATTTTCTACTGCCGCTCCAAAATATTATTATTGTTGTTGTGGTTTTGTTCTGTTCTACTTCAATTAACATTTATATGTTAAATCATTCTTGTAGGCCCCCAAACACTGCACATTTTGCATCTCTCCTTTGTCTGACACACTCGTTCCAGGTCTTGGAGTCTCTAGTAATGAGCTGATGATTTGAATCATGTGTGTTTGATTAAAGAGACATGAAAAACACGCAGTGCTGGGGGGCCTCCATGAATTTGCTTGGGAACCACTGTCGTATATAGGCTTTTATTTAGACATTTTTTGATGTCTGATGTTGTTTTAAGCTAAACTTGCAATTAATGAGGATGGTTGTTGGCTGTACCGGCTTCTATGCAATCAAACTAGTTAACCACATAAGCCATTAACATCCTCTTTGTATTCAGTGCAAGCAAATAAGGATGCATCTACAGCAAACCTGTTGATCAAGATCATCTTGTGACTTAAACGGCACCATCCAAAACACAACATATTCTCTTCTTTTGTTATGTGGTATACACAAACAGTACAGCTTATCGCACAGTAGGCAATCCTTGCCAATATTCAAAACCACTTCTTAACTTTAGAACCTAGTAATTGAAAACGTCTCGTGTGACAACTGCCCCAATAAATCCCAAACATACACTATATATTTAATGATAATCAGTCTTCAGATGATTATAAAACCATGTTCTTACCCTTTTCACCAACACTGATGACCAGTGACAGCGCTACAAATGATCAGGGTGGATCCAGTAATGGGATTTTTATGTGATGAAATATAACACCTTGTATTTAAGCAGGAGGATATGATACTTCACAACATAAAGCAGAAGAAGAATTTGAACGAGAAAAATGAGTTTCATCACAGAAGACATAAGAATATAGAAAAAAGTCAAAGTTTAACTTAACTGAGAGAAGCCTTAAGTCAGACTGTAGAGAAGCTGATTATGTTTTCAACCTTACATGTGTATTTAACTTTATTTGATATTTATAGCATTTCATAAACTTTGGCTAATTTAGTTGAAAAATTATTTAAATATGCTAATTAGGTAGAGCTAATAGACTATAACAGTTGCTTTCTCTGAAAGGTTTCCATCATTTGAGATCCTTGTGTGACATCTCTGTTGTCACTGGTTATCTTGTGAAACTCTGAATACAGCCATGATTTTTATTTCTTCTGCAGCATGAGAGAGGTGAGAAAACAAGATGTGTCCATACTCACAGCTGGTGATCATGTGACCCAAAGAGATACAGACAGACGAGTTCTTACAGACCTGTTATTTTAACAGCAGAAGCTCATGTGCACCACATACAGTGAATGAGAAAACATTGGTATGAACCAAGAGTAATGGAGATGAAGACAGAATTTATTCATCCATATCAAATAACATTTGACGCAGAAAAGGAAACCAGATGCTGTTTTGTTTGGTCTGAATGTCATGCTGAAAAAAATGCTTGGAGAACACCATTTATTTGACATGAATCAACAGGCTATTGACTTTAAATCTTTGAGGACTGGGGATTTGTCGAGACTAGTTTGTGTCTGGAAAGGAATGACTTAGTTCCTCCTCTGGTGAAATCAGCTGCTGAAGCAATGGATGGAACAAAAGTAAGACAAGACTTTAAGTTTCTGACCCCTGGACATTACGCCTCAGTTTGTAATATATCTGCTTCTTTTACACTCTTTGGCCAGAAAATAACTCTATGTAAACCACTTGGCTAAGCTTCATGAGGCCTTACCTGGCCATCAACATCTGATCACCGCAAACTGAGGACCTCTGCTGGTCAAAAGCTGATCTGTAGCGACAACAGACCGCAAAGAGTGATGGCCACGCTTGGGCTGATGGGAATTTCTCCATTCGCCTAAGCAAATGTTTCTCAGAAGACCTTGTTTTATCGAGTCATGCGACCACGGTAGTATTTACAATACCATTACACACACACACACACATACATACATATATATATATATATATATAGGGATGTAACGGTATCAAAACTTCACGGTACGGTAATACCTCGGTATGAATGGCATGGTACGGTATTTACTGAATCATTTACAGGAAAAACAAAACTAATGAAGAGACTCAAAGAAAGTGGCGGAAGTGTTTATTAAACAGTTTACATGAACACTGAACATATCAGTGGCACACACACACACATCTCTTTAAACTTTGAAACAGGAACTTTTTAATAACATTTTTAATAACAAAAAATTATTAAATCTCCCACACATCCAATTTAAAACCTGTAGATGACGCCATACGTCAATTTGCATATTCATTACGTCAGTGTATCATATTATCTTGCTTCTCTGGGGTCACATAATGTTATTCAATGCACCCTAACTCTCAATATAACTGTTTTCACTGATATTTGTTATGGTTTCTGTTGTTAGAAAAATGAAATGAATATGAAATAGTGACTGAAATGCACGCCATTATAAGTCCTACTGAACTAGCTCTACTTTACAACATGTTAATGTAGGACAGGACTTCTTGGTCCAAAGCTGATCTACAGGACTTCTGCATCAGCTGACACTTAAGCGTTCCCAGCAACCTGTGAAATGATGGAATAAGGACAGGACCACAAGATGCGTGTGATCAGCTCTCGTCTTACTGTGTAATATTTTTTCAAGGTGTTTACATTAGAACAAATACAAATGTCCAAAAAATTCACTTTTTATGTAAATGTCCACTGTTTCAGTCTCTTTCTTGTGAATGTACAGCATTTCCATGCAGATCTGTCCATCAGCCAATCGCTGTGTTACTCATTTGAATATTCATATGCTATTCTCATGACACTCAATTAAACTGTCAAATGCATATACATATATAACATTCTCTGAATGTTTTACCCATTTTAGATCGCTCACAAACTGTCACACGTACCAGATCACGTGAGGTTGCGGGAACCCGGAAGTAACCTCACGCAGGTATATAAACAGGAAGCTG
>JAUMHI010000033.1:22320725-22332621 GCA_032359435.1 Enteromius unitaeniatus
ATATGAGACCCAACACAAAAGTGTCAATGTATTGTGCTCATGCGTAACTGAACTGCAGTCCATTTTATTGTGACTTTAGATGAGAGGACGACTGAATTTCTGTCTTTTTTAACAAGCATGCATGTTTCATCGACTCCTCAAACCCTGTTAGTTATTGCACCTGAATCAGGTAATTATCTCTTCATATCCCACACAATCACTGCTCATGTGTCTCTCACATAAACATCATCATTTAATCATGTGAACCAACCGGCTTTTTCTCTTTTGTATCGTTCAGACTCATTCAGCATCATCACTTCAGGAGGTTTGGTTTTGCTCCTGATCTCTGCTGTGCTGCTTGTTGTGGCTGTACAAAAGAAAAGACAGACATGTGGTAATAACTGGTCTCATGATTGAAGCTAAAATATAGTATAGAACTGATTTCAGTAAAGTTTTAAAACAAAAACATTCCTTCATCTATCACAGGTCTGGTTTCCTTCTCTAGTGAAGAGCTTCATGTGACAACAAGAAATGGAGAAGAAGTGAGTCAGAATAATCTTTATTTAACATTTATTCTTAAGAAAAAGTCAAAGTTTGCTTAGTTCCTCAATTCTTCCAATTTCTAGAATGCTTATGAGACAAAAAACCCAGCTGTAGTCTCGAACATGCCTCAAAGTGATGATGGTTCTGCTGGAAACGAGTTTCACAGACCAGCAGACACAGTGGACTCTGACTACATGAATGTTGCTGCTGCAGAGAGAAACAGTGTGCATTCAGATCAGATCTATACAGAACTGAACTCCAGCAGACAGAGTCACATCTATCAGACTCTCAGGACTCATTCTGTTCAAGAAGAGTCCATCTATCACAGCATTGATCAAACTATAGACTGGATACAGTAGTCTTAAATAATATTGGAAGTCTAATACGTGTAATGTGTAAATATATATATATATATATATAGTGTATATGTGTGTGTGTGATCAGTTTATCACTTTTTTAGAGATTTTTTTGTCTTTTACCCATATTGTTCCAAATATAAGGCAGTGTTTCTATTTTTTTTTTTTTTTCTTGTGGATAAATCTAAAATATAAAAAATAAAATGTTGTTGTCTTATATCCAAGGTCTAGACTCTTGCATGTCAATGAAAACAAAATAAATAAATAAATAAAAATAACAATAAAAAACTAATACATCAATTACATTAACATTTAAGATAATAAAGTGTGTTAGCTGATCAAAACAGACGTGACTTTTGCTCAGTGACTTGAGTAAACAACTTGGTCCAAAGTTAAGTAAACTCCCAGCAAACTATGTGTGTATGTTTTAGGTCTGTTTTCATTCAATGAACTCTTGTCACCGCTGACTGCCCAAACCTGTCTGCCTCACCTCGTCCTTAATAAACAACTTGCATTTGTCGAGGAGTGTGTGGTCAAGGAAACAACAGTCTTTCCATATTTTTCAGAAGCAAGATTTTACTTTGAAAGACATGCATGAAAGTCGTTTTTAAACCAATGTTTAATCAGTTTTAAAACTGATAGAGACCTTAGACCTAAGGACCGTTACAACTGATGTTTATCGTTTCAATCATAACCAATGTTTTAGTTTCAGAAGCAGACAACATTTGGCTGGTGGAAAAAATAGTGGACAAAAAGTAATTTTTGAAATTACTCATATCAGGTTTCACCTACTGTAGAGAAAGAAATGTGCTTTGTTGTTGTTGTCAGTATATGTAACAATATAAGTATTATTTAATCTCACCCCAGAGAAAAAAAAAAAACATTCAGCTCTTTAATTGCATGCACTAATGCAGAGGCACATGTACTGTATCACTTAATATGAATAACACTCAAAAGAAAGTATGAGCATACAGTCTTGTTGTTAAGTTGGAATAATAACTTGAATAACTGGAAACGGTACCCTTTACTTATTTATTTATTGTTATTATTTTTATTATGAAGGATTAATCTAAATTAAAGACTAGATTGGGTCTTTAATAAGGCCTTTCCCAAAAGGTGCATCTTTTTTTTTTTTTGCAGATGGTAGTTATGACTACCAGCAGGGGCTAACAGAACCTTGCTAGCAAGCTAAACCTCAACTCAAGTGAGTTCACAGGACAGCCATCTTAACAGTTTAACATAGAAGCTTGATATTTCTTCCAATGTAATTGTGGTAAATGCTTTGATTCCACCATTGTGTTACTGTGCATTTATACAATTGTACATGAGAGGTAAGTATGGAGAGGACTGAGCTGGTGAAACCCACTGAGGTTGCATTGAAGAAAACTAGCTAATCTTTTGTCATTAAAGGTCAAGTTTTACTTCAATACTTTTATTCAGGCAGAATGGAATAGGTTTCAAGAAGTATGGGTTTTAAAGTATTTGCATGTGAAAACATGTATGTGTCATGGATGTTTATATTTAGCATTCTGCAAAACCACTGCACTGCAAGGAAACTGCTTGTGGTCAGTGTTCAGTGGTAAAGTTCAGAGCTGATTTCCTGATCACCACCCAGATGCATTATTATACAATGCACTTCAACATCATTCACACATAAAGTTAGTGTATGCTGGCTCCAATCTTTGACCTTTATTATGAGACAAGCATCAAACGGACAATCAACAGTTCACTGATCGAAGAGTGATTAGGAGATACTGACTACTTGACCTTCACTTCAAGAATGAGCTTCTTGCGAAAGGCTTTTGCGTTTCTGCTGATGTGTAAGCTCTGAACTTAAGCTCCAATTTGCCATTTAAAGATAATTTTTTCTTTTAAGTATCGTTTTAAAGTATCTTTTAGCAATATGTGTTTGTATGCTAAATGTTGGGACATACGCAACACGTTGTGTTTCATCAGTGCTCTGTGCTGAAATCAAACATAGCATTAGGGACAGGTCAAGTCAGCTTGCATCAGCTAATTCATGTCTTCCTATCACAGCATGCTTATTCTTTCCGCTAAATTCACTATTTTTCCCCAAATTGCCCTCCTCCATCCCACACAATTATATTACATTTATATTAGTTCTTGGGCATTATGATCCATACAGAAGTGTGCTAATCTGTGTGTGTGTGTGTGTGTGTGTAGTGAGCAGTTCATGGTGTGTGGATATTACAGCGAGTGGAACAGAGGGAGAACAAGCTCTCATCACATGCCCTTATGCTAAAGGATATGAAAAAGCTTATAAAGGCTTTTACAAAGGAAATTACAAAGATTATGAAGTTATACTACAATCTAACGGAGGAGAGACCTCAGTCAATGGAAGATTCTCTTTGCTGGACAATGGCCAGAGGAGATCAGTGACAGTGACCATCAGAAACCTGAGAATGGAAGATGCTGGACTGTACATCTGTCGAGCTGGATATAGATACCTTAAACAAATCCACTTACATGTGATCCGGGGTGCCTGATACACATTTATCCACTGTGATTCATACTGTTCTCAGTCATTGTTTTATTTGTTTAGTTTTAATGGTGTGATGTTTTTCAGCTCCACAGAGGCCAAGAGCCATCCAGATCTTTACCTCCACCACTGATTCAGGTACTACATATCATTATTGCATATGCTTTATGTGAGTATAACAGCACAATCTATATTCCCTTTAGATAAAACGATCAGCTCATTTTCAAACACACCGCTTCATTTGAGCACATCAGACTTGATCACAAAACCCAGCACCATCACAGATCATCCCCTGATGACCTCCTCAACAGGTCAGATCAGTTTCTTTTCATATGCTTTATATTTGTATGATTTTACTCTGGTTTCTTCATCTGAATGATATTTTCACCTTCTGGGCTGACAGGATACGCTGGTGCCTTTGGCTGCTGCTCTTCTGTCTGTTTAATTAGTTATTTGATTCTAATTTTTTGGTGTAGGTTTTGTATTTATGTTGTTTTGTGCATACATATTTATGATATTTATGTCCGAGCCCGATACCTGCCCGATCTATTTTTTTTTTCTCGTACTAATGACACATGCACTTTTTTGTGTGGAAAGCCCGCTTTTATTAAGCAACTATAGGGAGGCATTGTGTAATCTCTGCATTGGGTGGAAAATATGGCACAAACTACGGGAAAACTTGACTTCATGTCCTCATTTATTCTGGAGAACACAAATGATGGCTCGTGCAGCATACAATTCAGTGCGCGGCAACAATGCACGACTCTGGGAAAGAGAGAAAATAAAAATACTCAAGGAAACATGTGTGGATTATATGGATTTCAGTCACAATCATACAATTTTTTCATTTGAATTTTTCTGTTAAACTAAATACAGCTCTAATTGAGTGACTGCAAAAACTTGCGTGACCTACCGCTGTGACGTCTCATACAAACTGTGGGAAGCAGCAACGTGAGCCAACCTCCCAAGTCAGCATAGCGGCAGGAAACCCCAAATATGGTCATGGCAAGTGGAATCACAAAATTAGTTATAAAATACACATCTGCGACATTCGAAAATGTCAACAGATAAGATCATCAGATGTGACCGAGCCCTACCCGAATCCAAGCGACCTTTCTAAATATCTGTCTGATCCCAGCCCGACCCGTCGGGTACCGTCGGTCTCGGGTCGGGTATCCATCCTCTAACACACACCACACTGATAAAGTGCTATTGTGGGTAGAGCCATCATTTGTACAACTTTTATGGACTCTTTTTGTTCCCAAGTGAGTTGGTGGTTTGTGCATTATCACAGCTAGACTCTTGCTTCTATTGGTTCAGATGTCTATCTACTTAGGATTGCTGTAGACAAATGCGTCATCGTTGAACATAAACATGCAATACACTTCCCAGAAGCTTCTATCCCTAAAGTTAAACCAGTATGTGTTTAAACACACTTTTGAGTGTTGTGGCAACACTGGTTTGAGGTGACCCAAGCAGGGCATTCATTAGAGCTCAAGATGAAATCACATCCCTTCTTAATTCCCTCATCCTGGTCCTTAATTCTCAATCCTTAATTGCTGAAGAACAAAAGTCATGTGCTGTAGTGACTACTAGCCGTTTAAATGCTAAAAATTGGCACAAACAGGAAAACGGTCTATTTTATCGACTGATCAAGCAGGCTTTGGATTCATCAATCTCCCTCCAGGCTAGCTCTATGATTTATGTTTAATGTTTTGTATTTTTCTTAGGTTCCTTCGTCATCCTCATCACCACTGCAGGAGCTTTGGTTTTGCTCCTGATCTGTGCAGTGTTGCTTGTTGTGGCCGTGTGGAAGAAAACGACTAGTGGTAATAAAATCACCCGTGTGACACCAGTCTTCTTCTTCTTCTTCTTTCTAGTCTATAATAACAGAAAATGTACACTGTGAAAAAAGTTTTTTTTTAAGGTGCAAATAAAGTGAATATTATTTAATTCTTTCTGCTTTACATTTGATGTTCAATTAAATGTGTTAAGTATATTTCTGTGTACTTGAAATCAGATCTAATCATTAAAAATAATTTGAAATATAACAATTTGGTTTTATTTTTATTTTCATCTATTACAGGTTTGGTCTCCTCTTCTTCTGGAGGGCTTCATCTGACAAAAAAGAGAAGAAAAGAGGTGAGTCACGATCATCTTTCTATTGTTAATTGTGTCATGAACTTTGGTTTTCTCGAGTCAGAGTTTAAATCTTTGCTTGATGAGGAAGCAATCATTTCCTTTTTCCAACTCCAATACAGAACGCTTACGAGAAAGGAAACACAGCTGCCATCTCAAACCTACACACAGCTCAAACAGACACAGTGGACACAGACTTGGACTACGTGAATGTTTCTGCTGCTGTGGAAAACAGAGTGAATCCAGATCAGATCTTCCCAGAGCTGAACTCACGCAGACAGAGTCACATCTATCAGACTCTCAGGACTGATTCTGTTCAAGAAGAGTCCATCTATCACAGCATTAATCAAACCTCAAACTGAGCACTGCAGCCTTACCAACAAATTATTAGTATTTTTTTTTTTTGAATATTGCATCAACTTTGAAAATAGTACAATCTTTCAGAAATTCAAGAGTGGTGGATCAGGGCAATGACATCATCACACCAATGACAGGCTGATGACATCACAAGAATACAATCAGTCTCAAACCTTCACTGTGCCTTTTCTGAGCTGTGCTGAAAATATGAAATATGTGCAGCTGAAATGTTACAAAAGGACACATATATGTTGTGAGTGGTTATCAGCAGAAAAGACGTGATTCTGATTGTATTTTGGTCAGTCTGATGGGTGAAAATGGGTAGTTCAACATTGCATTATATCACTTTTGGATCTGCATCAAACTGGTATCACATGTTTTTTTCAAAAACTTTCAGTAATTGAGGTACCTTTGATAAAAGAAGTAATAAAACTTATCAGGAAAATGCACTGTTTGTTTCATGCAATACTCAGATGTATGTAACTACTTATTTATATTGACTCATTTAACCATTTTAGTAGAAGTAAACATTAGGCTACCCATAATAATCCATAGTGTAATATCTACCAGCAGGGGCTAAAACAGACCTCACTAACCTAAACCTCAACCGCTTGACAACAACAACAGCTTCACTTGAGACTCACACTCACTTCACCAGCGTCTTGTTATGTCTTCATGCTCAGCGATGCAATAACGATGTATGGAAGTGTAATATGTTGCTTTGGTTTGGTCACTGTTATATTTTCAGATTTTGTCCATCAGAGTTGGAAGAAGATCTCCAATTCATTACTTTCTGTTTTTAATGCTACATAAAAATAGAGTTCATAGTCAGTGGAGGTTACTTCCTGGGCGAGACCCCCACTCAACGGCACCTTTTTTTTCCCTTTTAAAATTTCAAATAACAAAACATTTCTGAATAAAACTGAAAGAAATAATCAAAAAGTTGAAAATAAAATATTGGGTAAGCTTAGGTAGGGCTTTATTTTCCCAATAAAGGTGCCAACAATGGCATCTATTTAATAATCTAAATTAAAACGAACATTTACACTCAATAGTGTATAATAAAGTGTTATAAATGTCAGAAAATTCTATGTGTATTTAGTGTAAATAGTTCCATGATCCAAAATGTATTATCCATATGGAATTGCCAGATATGAAAATTATGTAGCAATGATTGATGTTTGACGCAGTGAAGGCCGATAGTGTTGTTATGTTTTTTAAAGATTGGCTTAAATGTGATATAATAATATAATAAAAATGGATTTATAGCGTTCTACATTGATTCTTAATTACTGAAATTACTAGACTATTCATTAAGTTTCATACTTGATTTTTACATTTTGACATTTAATCCTTGCCTCCAAAGACTCAAAAGTCTACTTGAGGAGCGCGCAGGGGTTGAGCACGTCTTGTTTTTATGTGCACTAGATTTGAAACTGTGGGTCACAGATATGATAGATAATAGAAAACCGCTAAGGGGGGAAGATGATTTATTTTTTCCCAAGTGCTTGTGCCATCCCCCACGTGTCATGAAAAGGCCCATGCCTAAAACCGTCACTGTTTATAGTCTAAAGTATGGCTATTTTGTCAGTGTATATGAGTAAAGCTGTGTGTGTGTGTGTGTGTGTGTGTGCAGTGAACAGGTCAGTGTGTATCAGTGTGGATATCACAGCGAGAGGAACGGAGGGAGAACAAGTGACTATCAAGTGCTCTTATCCAGGAGGATATGAAAACTCCTACAAATACTTCTATAAAGGACGTTACAGAGATAAGAATCTTCTACTACAATCTGATGGAGGAGAGTCATCAGTGGACAGAGACAGATTCTCTCTGCAGGACGATCATCAGACGAGATCATTTACAGTGACCATCAGAAACCTGAGGATGACCGATGCTGGACAGTACTACTGTGGAGCTGGATATGAAGAAACTAATCTAGCTAAATGTGATTCATTCATAACTTTATTATTTGTGCTGCTGGTTCTGGTTCTGTGTTCTGGAACGTTCATTTTTCTGCTTAACATATCTGCTAGACATTGCCTTGTACCTGTACATGTGTAATGACAATAAAGTTGAATCTAATCTAATCTAATCTAATCTTATAATGATAAATAAATACAATTATGTGAAAATGTTGTGATTCATTGTAAATAGTAATAATAAATAGATTGTAAATCTTTATTTGTAATTCAAGTATTTATATTTGTAATTTAGTATAGAATGGGCGAACTATGTCACTTTGAAAACCAGGAAATCAGTTGGTCTGGTTCCATCATCCCAAGTCAATGTTTTTTTTTTAATTATAGTTTGGTCAAATCGCCTAAAATAAGCTCTGTGGTTCACACAAGCTCAATAACACACACCAGCTACACCCCATTCATAATTTTTTATTATTTTTTAACTGTTACCTTTTTTTAAAAAGACACTTGCTTACAAGTTCCTAAATAGGACTACAGGTGGTGTCAGAGACATTAAACACTGTCAGGCCAGACTTTTGAGGAATTGACAGTATGTTCCCATTGTAGTTGTTAAATGTTAGATCATGCCTGAGGTCTCAGGCATGAGACTGAGGTCTGAGGTCAGTTTGATCACTGATGCAGAAACTCTGGGTTAACTCATGATTATTTTATGTAAAGACCACATTTACCGGTTTAATCGCCATGAAAGTGAAACTTTAACAAGGCATAGGGCTTACAGCCACATTAAAGTTAAATGTTTACAACCACATATGAAGCTGTTTTTTGGTGCTGAATGTTCTAGTTGAAGACGAGAGACCATGGTGAATAGCTTTTTAAGTTCTCCCGCTTTTATGTAGGTATCAAAATTCATAAAATTTATTTTGTGAAAAATATCTTAAAGACTATCTTGAAGTGCATGAATTAATATCTTAAAGACTATCTTGAAGTGCATGAATTATGATTGAACACAGAACCTTTTTATTAACAATAATCCAAAATCCTGTTGGCTTTTGTACTACTTAATTCAAACTGCATAGTAATGACTGGCGCTCAGTGGAGCAAAGGTTCGTTTTGCTCACCACTCACTTTCAGAAAGACAATTTAAAAGACAAATGCATGATACTTTGTCTGGAGCTGACTTGCACTCACAAAGTGTTGGTACTGACTCCTAAACACATACAGAACTTTATCTATTTTTTCCAGGAATATGTTTCCTTCAAAAACGAGACTTAACTCAGCTGCTGTGTTAATTGGTGCATACCCAAACACAACTCTTGCCTCTTTAGCATTGATGTTGTAAATGATATACATTGTGGACAGAATGCACTGTTTACACGTGTGTCGTTGTGAAGATGCCATTTAAAGCTGGATGTGGTTAGAGACAGAAAGGGGAAGGAAATATGATGCTGTCTTTCTACACTCAGCACGTAAGAGAAAGACAGTAATGAGTTCTCAGAATTTGCTCTCGTATTTAAGTAAAATGTTCATCATGTGTGTCGTTCTGCTCGTCTTTTCCAGCATCTCTACAGGTGAGTTCAAGTATTTGATGGGTTTTCTAATTTGTGTCACTGCATGATGATTAGATGACTTAATTTATACAATATTATTCTATCCTGATAATATCCCTTGGTCTCTCATCCTTTAACTGAGTGATGTTTCTGTTTTCAGTTGTTGTTGATGCTCTAGAAACAGTCACAGGATACAGAGGAGAGAGAATAGACATCAGATGCAGTTATGAAGCTGGATATGAATCAAACTCTAAGTATTTTTGTAAAGGCGAGTGTAACTATGGATTTAGAAACATCGTGGTAGAATCAGGATATCCAGCTAAACACAAGAGATTCTCTCTGACTGATGACAAGAGCAGAAGAGTTTTCACCGTCAGCATCACTGATCTGAAACCAGACGATGCGGGACAATACTGGTGTGCTGTGAAGAGGAGTTTAACTGAATTGTCTTTAATAGATATCTATTCAGAGATACTGCTGCAGGTTAAACATGGTAAGTTATTTATTTTTATTAGATGTCATAGAAAATGTGAGTGATAAAATCTTGTAAGTTGACTCAAATATTTAATCTGACTTGTGAGTGTTCAGTATAAAATACATCAATCCAGAGATTATATGAAAAATTATTCAATTTCAAAATCTGTGTGAATACATCTGAATAAATGTCATTAAGCTGATCTTTACTTTCATCCATCAGATAAGACGACCCCTCCGTTTTCAATCACACCGTCATATTTCAGCACAACAGAGCAGAAACAACAATCTCCCAGCATCACAATCACAGAGAGGACAGAAACCACCACAGACCAGCACACATCAGGTCAGTTCATCTGTCACTGACTTTTATTATTGGATATTTGCTTATAAATATATTTGAATACATTTCTATATATTAGATGATTCATTTCAGATTAAATGTGTGTTTAATATCTTACTGTTCATGCAGGGCCTGAAATCCACATCTATGTTAAAAACTGAAAGTTCAGTCCACAGATATTTGCTTATTCCCTTTATTTCCTTGTTGTTATACTGTACTTTTAAGTTGCTTTGGAAAAGAAAGTGTCTTAAATAGAAAATACAAATTCTGAGTGGTTTGTGTGTATATGTAGAGCTTCATTTATGTTCATGTTCTTATTGAGCAGCACGGATGTTCATTGTTGTTTTTTTCTCTGTCATTGACTGCAGATCATCTCAGTCAGCTAAACATCAGTAAGCATACAAACTACACTACCCATAATGCACCAGTACCCTCACTGTTTACATAGAAAAAGATATTTTGGAGAAAAGGGATTGGTTTGAACATTTGTGAAGGTTCACCATTATGGTTGCAGAAAATGACAAGGATATATTCTAAATATTACAAAATTAAAAATAATTTAGATACAATTTAGATGAGATGATTATTTATTCAGCAGTATAATCAGAATGAGTGTTGTGTGTTTAATGTTGTGTTCAGGTCTGTTTTCTGTCTTTGGTGGTCTGGTTCTGGTTCTGTGTTTTGGAACGTTCCTCTTCTTGAAAAAGAGAAAGAGGAAATCTGGAACAGGTAACAGTTTATTTGTGATCATAAAGTGCTTTTTGAATTGATTTGAATTCGTCTTTTCTCTTTTCTTGCACCTTTCAGCTTTATTTCAGCTAAATGTGCAGCACAACACAGAGGTGGGTGAATAAATCTTACCCTATTGAAGATCAGAAATTATTTTTGTTATGATCTATATGCACTAGTAAACTATTGCTGTATGTGTTGTTTTCAGAGTGTCCACATGTGTGAGATTCCAAACGGTGATGTCACCACCGCTGCATCTTCATCCAATCAGACGCCTGCATCACATCACAACACCCGCCCACAAGTCTCTACTGTTTATGCTACAGTAACCAATCAGCAGCCAGATTCAAACCCCAGTCACACACACTCGACCAATCAGGTGACAGATACAGACTGTGATTATTATACCAGTTTGAACTCACCTGAACCAACAACAGACAGAAGAACAGAAGTGATCTACTCAACAGTGACACATCTGCAGAACATCAAGACAAACGACAACCTGATATATTCAGTGATCAAACATGAATGATAAAATAGTAGACACGTTTCTGACCAATCAGAGTTTATTTAATTTATAAAATGTATAAAGTTAGTCGAATCTTAATAAACGTACTATTACTTATAAGTTAAATAAGTCAAATAAATTTAAAAATGAATTACGTGAACTTCAGTCTTCTTTGTAATTATCAGATCAAAATGTGCAACTTTTACATCTAAAATAGACTGATATACATTACACACATGCATAACTGGTAAACAGTATGAGTGCAAATACGAGTGTCTGTGTAACCTCCCCCCCGATGGGCCACTGATAAGGCAGACCAGGCCTTTTATTGCCATGACAACCGCAGTTTTATTGCTCGAAAGAACGTGAACTCAACTTAACTAGTCCTCGTTTTGCAAAGACAATGGACCTTTCCCAAAATTAATTCACAGGAAAACTTTCTTTGAGTAAACACATATCCTTGAGGTCATAATGTATACTGTTATTATCTTTCCTATCGTAT
>JAUMHI010000033.1:22335749-22354407 GCA_032359435.1 Enteromius unitaeniatus
CGGGTGGTGCTGATGGAGTGTGTTTGGGTGGTGGTTGTGAGAGTGTGTTTGGGTGGTGGTGGTTGTGAGAGTGTGTTTGGGTGGTGGTTGTCAGTGTGTGTTCGGGTGGTGCTGATGGAGTGTGTTTGGGTGGTGGTTGTGAGAGTGTGTTTGGGTGGTGGTGGTTGTGAGAGTGTGTTTGGGTGGTGGTTGTCAGTGTGTGTTCGGGTGGTGCTGATGGAGTGTGTTTGGGTGGTGGTTGTGAGAGTGTGTTTGGGTGGTGGTGGTTGTGAGAGTGTGTTCGGGTGGTGCTGATGGAGTGTGTTTGGGTGGTGCTGATGGAGGCAGCAGATGTGTAGGTTGGTCTTAACCGTGTGTCAGTCAGGAGGACACGATCGGAGACCTGAAGAAGCTGATCGCAGCGCAGACCGGCACTCGATGGGACAAGATCGTGCTGAAGAAATGGTGAGAAGGAATGCTGAGGAGATGAGAGGTGAAGAGTGGACACAGCAGTGATTATAATGTGTCTGTGTCTGTGTGCAGGTACACCATATTCAAGGACCACGTGTCACTGGGAGACTGTATCCTTCACACACTAAATCAAAACATGCTCTCTCTCAGGTCCTCTGAGATCAGGATCTGAAGAAACAGAGTCCAAACAGCTCAGTCCTTTCTACATGGTGCTTATTCGAGGAAGACTTGGTGTCACAAGCACTTCCTGTGCCTCTTTAAAAAGATTTATGTATTCCCTGATAGTAAGGGTTTTATTTTTGTGTATATGCGGTGCACTGCCCATGAGGCGACCGGCATAAGTCTCCTCAGATAATGACTGAAAGTAAATCAATAATTCATGAGGTAACATCTGGAGATTAATTCATCTTAACGCTGGATTAGTTTGATCTTGTGTCTTCTCCAGATGTTCAGTGGATTATTCTGGTGTCTTTATCAGCTGTTTGGACTCTCAAACTCATCTAGATCTGAGATGACCTGCAAACGTTATTATTTATGTTTAGCTGAACTATTTTTTTTTATTCATCTCAAACCTGTACCAACAGTGTCTGTGATGCAGAAAAGCTTTTCATTGCTTAGTTATTATATCAGTAACACTTTGAACTAAAGTGAAAAACAGTTCACGAGAAAGGTTTGTAACCTGAGATACAAATCCTGTTTAAAAACACACCATAGGACTGCTAAAGGGTTAATGTTTGATAGCCTTAGTTAATAAAAAAATAGTAGTGAAGTAGTGAAAAATGAAGTAGTGTTCATTGTTAGTTAATGTTAGTTCAGGGCCATTAAACAGGTTAGTTCACCCCAAAATGGAAATTCTGTCATCCTTTTACTCATGCTCGAGTAGTTCCAGATCTGTATGAATGTCTTTCTGTTGTCCTGCTGTGGAAGTCCTTCATACAGGTCTGGAACCGCTCGAGGGTGAGATCAGTCCTGTAACAGAAACAGCGTTTGGTTTTAATGGTGTATTAGTTCAGTTTAACCTTAACTCTATAGAAATACTGGGAACAAATGAAACCTTACTGTGAAAGTGTGATATGAGTTAGTTCCTGATCTCTTGAGCTCATTTTGAGTAAAACCGGCTCATAAGTCACATTGAGTCTGTGCGTTATGAGTGTTTTTGGAGATGTTTGTGCATTTATACACGTAATCATTTATATCCTTGACTCTGAGCATCAGATGAAATCCATGACGGCATGAACCTTGAGCTCTATTACCAGTAGAAACACACACACACTCACACACACTCACACACACACTCACACACACTCACACACACTCACACACACTCACTCACACACACTCACACACACTCACACACACACACACACACACACGCATGCACACACAGTTTGTGGAGCGAGTTGTTTTCAGCATGTCTCGAGGCATCAGAATATTTGTTCAGTTGTATTGTTTTGATATTGTTTGGAAATAAAACTCATATTTATGTACAGTCTAGTCTCTGTGTTTGATGAACAGAATCATTTAATTAGAATCTGAAGGAAAAAAGCAGCTCGTTACAGCTGAACCGTTAATATCAATCTGAATCACATGACTCTCAGCTGGAGTGAGAGGGGGAAATCATTCAGTGTGTCTGGTGAAGAAGGCTCGCTCTGGACAGGAGTGTGGTGGCGGGCTGATGAAGCTGTTGATTGGTCAGCAGTAATCTGAATGCTCCTCCTCCACGTAATTAGCAGGAAACAGACCCACCTACAGAAGAACAGCACACTGTCACACAGGCACTTCATCTCAACATCTTTTGAGCACACTAATGAAGTTGACTGGTATAATAATAGTTGACTGGTTGTTTTAGTTCCAGGTTCAAAGAAGTCCATTTGTGCTGCTTTTGTTTCATTGGAAATATCTGCTAAACATTTAGAGTTTTACACATCTGTGATGTAACGGACAGATGAATCATTTACTGACTGGTTTAATGAGGAAAACTTGAACTTTTTTGTACTTGAGTGTTTTTCTTGATAACTCTTCACAACTTTCTAAACTGCACAGTTTCATATGAAATATTAGAAATCTGGTACTTTACTTTCAATCAAACACATTAATACTTTTTAAGCGTACTTCACTACTGTTCAGCTCTGTCTAAAGTAAGGTTTTACTAACATTTTTATTGCTTGTTTATTTCAAGAAACAAATATTAGTTTCAGTTTTAGATAACTACATTTAACTTGTAATAACCTCTCTTACATGAGTATCCTGACTAAGACACACAGAAACACTGCCTCGTGATCACGTCTGGAGCAGATATAATGGACAGGGTGTGAGGAAGTGATGTCAGCGAGTGACAGGTGTATGTGTCGTACCCTGCCGTACACCTCTCCTTTCCACCAGCCGTTGTGAGCTTTCTTGGAGAGGATCTTGACGGTGTCTCCCTCACGCAGAGAGAGCTCGGTGCGGTCACGTGCAGAGAAGTCATAGCGCACTTTAGCCGTACCGTGATAGCGCTCACTCACACCTGCACACACACACACACGGTTACAGCGGAGTGTGTCAGTGTGTGTGCCATACGTTGTGTGATCAGATGTGTGTGTGGTGTGAGGTGTGTGTTGTACCTGAGTGGCGTGTGTTGCTGTGCTGTGGCGAGCCGCTCTGCTCCGGCTGCTTGTACGCCGTCTGGAGTCTGGAGTCCACATCCTTAAAACACTCCTTCAGAGAGTTCTCCTGATAGTACTGCACCAGCTCCTGCCACACACACACATCACATGTTACACACTTTCTGATTGACAGCCGTTTACCCTCAAATCAACATCTGTCATCATCTCTTCTCATTAGAAACCTGCGTGACCCGTTCACAGCAATAAGAATAATGGCTGAGAGCACTGTAACAGCTGTGATGATAACTGTGAGGACAACACCAACAATAAATTAAGCATTCTGTGTTAGTTCAGACAGGTCTCGTAGTCAAGCTCTGCTGTTAGCTGATTGGGAAAATTTCAAACCCGGCCCCCATCAGCTGATCACACACCCAAGCTCACTATTGGCTAATCACAACAGAGCGCCTCGTTTAAACACTGCTTTCATCGGCTTGCTTTGCTGCTTCCTCTGTATGCAACCCTCCCCTTCCCCATCTCCTCCTGTTCCTGTGTCTAACTATCAACTATCAACTATCTAACTATCTGTTGTCAGTGTTGCATGCTCTGTTCCGGGGGTTTAGGGTGAGGGTTGTCCCTGAAATGGCTGCTCATTCCCTGTCTTGGCCTTCGTGGAGTTCATGGGAAGGACAGAGAAGAAAATACTTGGAAAATACAGTGTTATAGTGCATCTGTGCTGACACTCATGTGGTTATCATTCTTGGTATGAACCGGCTGTGTTTCTTTCTTGTGTGAAATCCAGAAGAAAACATTTTAAAGTTCTACAGAAGAAGTCATGCATGTTTGAAGAGACATGAGGGAGAATAAATGAGAACATGAAGAACATTCATATGAGCATGCTAGCATTTTTAAATTGTGTGTGTGTATGCGGCACCTGGTATTTATCACGTTATGGGGATCAATTGTCTCCACAAAGATGGGAATACCAGTCAATTTTGACCTTTTTTGGGTCTCCGTGAGGAAACAAGCTTCTAAATCACACAGAATGAAGTGTTTGAGAATGTAAAAGTGTGTAGTGTTTCCTGTAAGGGGTAGGTTTAGGTGTAGAGTCAGTGTAGGACAATACCACATACAGTCTGTACAGTAGATACACCATTACACCTATGACCCCAGAAAACATGGACACACTACAGGAGAGAGAGAGTGTGTGTGTGTGTTGAATCACTCACAAACAGTCCCTTGAAGGCTTTCTTCTCATTGATCCTGTAGAGTCCCTCTGAGTACGTAACCTTTATGTGTCTGGTGTCCATGTTGAACCTGAAACAGAAACAGAGGTGTGTCACTGGAGCTCAGTTTGATTGACAGCTGTCAGTCAGCGAGTCTGTGTGTTTACTGTACTTGAGGCTGATGGCGTATTCTCCAGCGTCTTTCTGCCGCACCAGAAATGTCCCGTCAGAGCGAGACAGCAGCAGGGTCTTAGCACCGGTCCGGTCCATGTTACCAGCAAACCTGACACCAGACATGTGTGTTATAGTGTGTGTACGTGAAAATGAGGGAATATAGATGAAATGTGTGTGTGTGTGTGTTACCAGGGCAGTGCTGTTAAATCTGGAGAGGGTGCCTACAGAGATCAGACAACACGTTTACTTTACTAGCAGTAGATACTAGGATTTATCAGGCAGATTATTAAAGTACATTCAAATGTAAAATAATGATATCTCATTTATTATATAAACCTAAAAAACAGAAGCTGTTATGATTTTAGATGCTCTCCTCAAAGCATGATTTAAAATTGCAAGATGTTATCAAACTCATGCTCATTTTGGATTTCACTTTAATTGTTATCCTAATAATCTAATTGCAAATGAAAAATAATAGGGAATAAAAGAAGCACTTTTACTAGTGACTAGGAAGTTTTGGACCCCACTGCAATTATATTATATTACACAATAAAATAATACACATCGATTATAATATTAAAAATTGTACAAACAAATATTCCTAAAAATAATATAAAACAAAATAAAATTAAATAGAAATGTTGTAAATAAATACAAATAAAAATGGCAGAAATAAAAATAAATAAATAACATTTGCAGGGGAAAAAATTAAGATTTAAATGGTAGAGAATAAAAACAAACAGGACATAAATAAAGAATAAAAATTAAGGTAAATAAAAATTAAAAATATAGAAAAATGTATGATGTAGAAATGTACAGAATAAAAAAATGTAGGGTGACAAAGTGGGAAATAATAATGAAGATTTAATTGTAGGAAATAAAAAAGAGAGAAACATGTAAGAAATAAAATTGTATACACAGGAAACAATGACTGAAGTCAGCATCAGCTCACCGGCACAAACGGCTGAACTTTACTGCAGGGAAACCAGCCGACCTCTCCGATGGTCAGATTCCTGCCCTGAAACACACACACAATTACACACAGTTCATTCGTATTTATATGGGTCATATGCAGGATTTAACATGACAAATAAACGGCTGAACATATGCAGAAAGGAGAAGGAGAAAGAGCAGATGCATGGAGGTTTCTCTTCTCCATTATAAACACAGATCAGACATCCTGCTGTAACACACACACACACACACACACACACACAGGAATCGAAACTGAAAGACTCGCTCTTCTCTTCAAATCATGACAGTATACCCGCTTTTATGAGTTAGATGTCATTCATCTTTTTTTTAGCATTGAAACAATGCTGAAAAGTTACATTTGCATTATTTATTTTATATTGTATATAAAATATATATATATAGATAAATATAGCCGGGAGAGCAGCACTTATTGATATTTAAGTTTAACAACATTATTCACGATAAAGGAGTGTGACTAAATGAGGAATATGAGAAGGTCCTGACTGTGAAGGAGGAGCTGGGGATGGAGGAGTGTAATGACTGTCTTTCACACTTCTCTGCACCCTGACAGTGGAATTGTTTGAAAGTCAAGGGCACAGTTCTGGTTTTCTATATCTGAAATTGTGTCCCGAAGACGAACAAAGCTTTGGAACGATATGAGGGTGAGTGATTAGTGACTACATTTTCATTTTGGGGTGGAGTAACCCTCCACTGTGTGCAGGAACGCTCCTGTACCTGTGTGTGTGTGTGTGTGTGTGTGTGTGTGTGACCCTCACCTCCCACCACTGCAGGTCCACCTCAGCACGTGTCAGCTCCACCACGTCTCCTACATTCAGCGGCAGCGGCTGACCGAACGACAGCGGAGGCGGAGGGAGGCCGTAATAATCCACACACACCTCCATCTTCGGCAGACCTGATGGAGACACACGAGTGTGTGAGGACACGAACCAGAGCAATGCGTGTGTGTGTGTGTGTGTGATGTGTTTACCTGGTTTGGTCTGTCTTTGAGATGCCAACCTCATTGTTTTATTCTAAAACAACATGAAAATACAACACACACACATTATTATATTCTATTGTATTATAAAAGCTGGTTAAATGTCAGATGATTGCACACAGGGTCTCTTTCAGAGTGTGTGAAGGGCTTATCACATGTTTGTGTGTTTGTAAGTGACTCAGGTGAGCGATTGGGATGCACAGACCTTCTTGAGCGTTCCTGACAGTTCTGTGGAGTGAATGAGAAGCACATGTGAAGTCACTGAACGAACACCATTGATGTTACATCCTCGCCTGTTTTTATCTGTTTTCTCACCAGAGTTTCGTCCGCACGCAGGAACTCGACCCAGACACTCTTTATGAGCGGCCATCTTACAGCGTGTGCAGCGGTAGCCCTGATAGAAGATCCCCCTGAAACACACACAGCATATAAAACTTCTCGCAGAAGACATATCCTGATACATCTACATTCTCATCTACAGTTTGAAGAAACTCAAAATGAAATGATGCTGCAACTTTCACATCTCAAAACTTCCTCCCAGACTAAATCAAGCTTTTACTGAAACAGAACTGAAGCAGTGTGGTTATTATCAACAAACTCTAAAAATACTCCTAAAAGAATAGAATTTTATGAAAGCCGTGAATAGAAATTAGAAATGTTGACTTCAAAACGAAATGGAAATAAGTTATTAAGTAGGATAAGTATTATTAGTAAATAATTAGTATATAATAAGTATATAATTAGTAAGATTGTTTTGATTAGTTATCCCAAACTCAACATTAGAATAAGTAACTGCATTGTTTTAACCACAGCAGGCTTGACTTTGTTTGTTGAGCAGCTCAACACTCAGGAAGCTGAAGTTCACCTGAGGAGCATCTGGCAGGATTTACACGAGGTGGTGTCCTCAAAACAGTGCATCTGGAAGTCATGACCGTTAGCCGTGCTGTTCTCCGGACACATGTTGGACCTACAAACACACGACATGCTGCATGATATATACATATATATATTGCTGGAAACTGCGAACTGAGACACAGACTCACAGAGCCATCTCAAACTGCTCCAGCCACTTCTTCTTCAGCTCTCGCGTCTTAAAGTAGAGGTCGTAGCCGCCGTGACCGTACAGCTCCATCAGCAGGAAGGTGTGTGTCCACTGTGAATACACACAATCAAGCGTCAGGCACAGGCGCGTATGTGTGTGTGTGTGATGAAGCACTGAGAGCAGGTGTGAAACCTTCTTGCTGTCTTTCTCTCCTGATGGCTCGTCTCTCAGCTGGTATTGCTGGAGCTCAATCAGCTCCTTCAGCTCCAGATTCTCGCCGCTGCGCTTCTTACACACTAACAGAGCCTTGTCGAAGAGAAAGCCGTACCTGCAAACACACACACACACACAGTGTGTAAACATTACTGACACTTTTTTTTTTACATTTCAAACTCAGTGTTCTCAAAGACAATAGCACTATCCACAGCACAACTCATATGAATCATTTTATTGATATATTTATCTTTATAAGAGTTATAGTTAAAAGTTATAGTAACACACACACCTGTCCTGTTTGGATTTCTTCTCCATGCTGAGGATCTTGAATTCTCCATCTATTTTGGGCCGTCCGTATAACGCCAGAGACTGAGACTGAACAGAGAGAGAGTCTGAATCAGCTTCAAACACAAATGAATCAGAGTTTAGAGCTGAAATGGATCGTTCTCAGGTGCTTCTGTACCATGTTCTCAATGCACAGCTGAAACGTTGTGATCTGACGGATGATCTCATTGTCCCTCTTCACCTCGTTCACACACTGAGCCAGGTCCTACACAAACACCAGCAGCATGTTCATTCATTCAATCATGAGTTAAATTCATGTTCGTGAACTTTCTACTTATTTTTCCTCTACTTGGTGCTCTCACTCCACTGCACATCTTGATCAAAATACCCACACAGTTCAGACTCAATGCACAAATGTTGGGATGAAATATCTTCACGTCGTTATTTGGTGTCTGAATCATTAGTGTGTTACATCATTAGTGTGTTACAGTTGTGAATCTGTGAATCACAACTCAAGTTCTCAATTATGAACAGTGAGTAAAGCATATTCCTTCACCATATGAACCTCTGAATGTCTGCCAAACATCTGCCTATCTCTTGTTTTTCACATGCTAAACACACACACACACACACTCACCCTCATGGCATCCAGTGCAGTGCGCAGGTTTTCCTTCTCTTGTTGGTCCACCGTGTGCTTCATGAGCTCCTGAGACACAGACGTGTTTTGGGTACATGATTAATGAAGAGGACTTTAAGACAGTAGAGGTGAATAGGGTTAACATTTGATCTGTTTCACCATACTAAACCAGTTGATTAATCACAGTAGATTTTCTAGAATTCTCTAATATTTAACACTAATTTGCATTCATTTCCAGAATGCTAATCTGAAGACTGGATAAAGCCGGATTCATAATTCTGGTTAGATTTTGTTGTAATTTTTTTACATCACAAATCAGAAAATACTATCAACAGAAGTTTTTAGGAATGAAATGTTGTATAAATCTGTGTGAATAGTATATGAACAAACACCTGGGTCAAAATCTTCAGAATATAGACAGGAACAAAACTCTAAGTATTGGCGTTTGTAAGTGCTGCTGAAGTAGAGAAAAATCTCACAGCATTTAAAGATATGGATTATTTACCAATTTATTTTTTAAGATGAAAATGTTGCATAAAAATCAGTGTAAATAAAATATGAAAAAAGCCCTCTGTAAAAATCTTTAGAATATAGACAGGAATAAAACTCTAAGTATTGGTGTTTGTAAGTGCTGCTGAAGTAGAGAAAAATCTCACAGCATTTAAAGATATGGATTATTTACCAATTTATTTATTTTTTCGAAGATTAAAATGTTATATAAAGCTTTGGATAAAAGTATAATCATATTATTATATAATTACAAATTGTACTGTTTAAATCTAAAAATATGCTTATTTTATTGCAAATCACACTGTTACATCCCATCCTAGTCCAAAATGCATCTTCATCAGATGTTATTACTACAATTTACAGTGTGTATTTGCTTTAATCTAGTTAAACATAATAAAACATAATAAAAGAACCACAAAAGACTGAACAACTATGTTGTTCTGTACAAGTTTGTTTGTGCTTATAAGGGTCAGATCTCACTAATCCAGTGCAATCTCACGTGTGTGTTACCTGCAGCAGCAGATGATACTTCAGGACTCTCTGCATGGGAACCATCAGCAGATCTCTCAGTGAAAACCTGCCGCTGTTTGCTCTCATCGAGCACTCCTAAATACAAGCAGGTTTGCAAAATAAGATCACTGATGCTTTGTAGCACTGGTGTTGGTGAGACCAAGGTATTTATGTTAAGTTAAATGCGTCTGTGGTCTGTGTGTTTCTGACCTCTAGTTTCATCTTTACGTCTTCATGAGCACTGGTTATTTTATCCAGATGTTTGGTGGCGGCTTCCACCTGACTGCAGTAACGTCCGTACAGCAACAGTCTACCACACACACACACACACACACACACGCACACACACACACACACACACGCACAGACACACACAGACACATCAGAGAGGTCCATCAGAAAAATCCTTTCATTCACATATGCTGCAATCAACCTCAACTTCATTATTCTATTACATGTATGGTCACATTCAGTCAGATTGTGTAAGAGTGGTTTTACAAGTGATGTGGACACACATTTCTGCTCATGTTTCATAAATGACATTCAAGTGTTGCTGAATGAATGATTCAGTGATTCACATTTATAAATACTCTTGTCACTTGTTTTAATAGTGAGTTAATCAGTTTCGTTATTTGTATTAGTTGAATCAATGATGCAGTAATTTACACATAAAGATTACACAAAAATTGTTCACTTTAAAAGGGTACCCAAGGAGACTAAAGTATTCCTGTAGCTTCATAATATTCTGGTTGAACCACTGATGGAAGGTGGAGCATTCAACAATGATCATAAATCATAACTTGTGCTCTGAAGACGAAATACATTTTTTGCGGGTTTGGAGAGACATGGGGGTAAGTGATTAATGACTACATTTTCATTTTGGGGTGAGGTAACCCTATAAGTGCTGTATGTGTTTTGTGTGGTACCTCTCCTTGTAGTCGATGAAGATCTGATAGAGGTTCTCAGCTCGTAAATGCAGTATGGACTCCTGCAGCTCCTGATGCAGTGAGCGATGGGTCTCGGCCAGTTCCTGAGAGAGAGGACGTGGATTATTAAGCTGATTGGATGAACTGATGATGATGATGACGACAGAGAGACTCACCGGAACATTGATGAAGATGTTCTCGATGTCCACGGGCTCTAGGAAGGGCTGCAGAGGTTTCAGAAAGTGCTGCGGACACAGAAATAAACACAACAGGACGTGTCTGTGTGAGTCACGTGTTGATCGCTCGATTGTGTCTGAGAGAAGCTCGTGGTTAAAGAGACCCTGCTGCTAAAACACTTTCGGTTTCAGGTTGACTGACTTTGTCAGATGTGACTGTGAGAGAATCAGTAAACCACAGCACCTGCACATCATAGCCGCCGAACGGTCAAAGACTCTGGGTTTGGTTCCAGGACATGAGATCATTCAGAGTCGCAAGAATAACAATAAACATGAGAGCCTATGAACTTCCAAAATTTAGTAAATGATTTATTTATTTTTATTTATTTAAATAAATGTATGTTTTTCCAGAGAGTTTCATCCGTGTGTGTGTGTGTGTGTGTGTGTGTGTCACCTGAAGTATTGATTCCAGTGTGTTTGTGTATTTCTCTTCTGTCTGTCTGATCTCCTGAAGACAGCAGCTCCTCTTGTCCACTTCTACCTTCTGCTGCTGACAGACAGTTCTCTGTAAGTTCTCTGTGTGTTTTTGTGTGTATAGTGTGTGTGTGTGTGTGTGTGTGTGTCTCACTGTTTCTGGTTCCTCTGTCCTCATTAAATCTTCATAAATATCATCTCCTTCATTCTCATCTTCTTCCACACAGTCATAAAGATCATCGTCTTCCTCCACCGTGTCACTGAGAGACAGTCAGTTCTTAAATGCAACTTTATTGACTTATTTACATATTGTGTGAACAAACAAAGTTTTTTTCAGATTAAGCTCACACACACACACACTCACTCAATCTGGTCTGAGAGGCCCGTGTAGATGTCATCATCTCCGACACAAGCTTCATCAGGAAATGGCCTGCAATGAATCACAGGTCACAGTTCTGCTGAACACCAGAGAAACGACACATGGCACACTACAACTAAACTAGTGTGTGTGTGTGTGTGTGTGTGTGTGTTACCTGAATCCTCTCTGCAGGGCCACCGGTGTTTGTGACAGTATGGACAGTGTGTCAATCACCTGTTGATCATGAGCGTTCGTTAGCATTACATCATCATCATCATCATCATCATCAAACACTCTCTGAGAGCTCAGACCTTCGCAAAGTCCCTGACGTCAAACAGGTCGAAGGCCTCGAAAAGTTCGTTCTTCCTCATACCAAATTTCTCCTGACAGGCACACAGGAATGTCCTGATGTTCTTCAGACACAAGAACTACACACACACACAATTAATCATTGTCACACAGATAGATACTTTCATGCTAAATTTGTTCACAGAATTTTAATTGGCAGAAAGCAACATCCTACTTTGTTTTCTTTACTTTACAAAAGCACTATGTTTTGTTTTCATTGTGACTGTACAAAAATAAAAGCAGACCTTTATACAGTGATGCATAGTTAACAAGACAATAACTGTTAAAGTTGATTCTGCTGGTTTAAGGAAACGCACACACACATCAGTTCCAGCATCGCTAACTTGATACACACTCTGTGCTTTATAAAATAAAATGAATAGAGTGATAATAGAGACCGTCGGAACGCCACTGAAGTACAAAGCCTTTACTTTACATAATAAATAATAGTGTAGCGTTCAGATACACTGCAAATATTAAAATATTATGGAATATTTGGATTTGTGCTGAATGATAGAGGTAAGATAAAGAGTGCTAGACCTTAGATAGATAGATGCATACAGCACTAACCTGATTTTGCCAAGTGCAACATGTCCCTGGGACAACATTGTGATTATCCAATCAGATTAGAAGAAACTGTTTAAAGTATGACAAAGTATGTTGACCTAGGAACACATTGTACTTGGCAAAATCAGGACGTGTGTACACACATGGTTTGACATTAACACCCACCGACCCGCCAAATACAGGTGGATTTCAGCTGCGGCGGGTAACACAGCCACTCTGGTGGGATGAATTTTATTTAAATATCTAACATCTATTTCGGTGAGAATGGTTATGATTTTATAATATTGAGTGCATATAAACAGCAATTAATACGATAATGAGTAACAACAAAGTAACGCCAATGAGGCTCAGGCAGCTATGTGAGAGAATCATCAAGAATTCAGAGAGAAATCATAACAAATAAACACAACTGCACTCAGAAGAAAAATAAAAATGTAAGTTTGTTTTTATATTTATAACATACAGGTTAAGCAACATGACACGACCAAGAGAGGGAAGTTCCCTAAAAACCATGAATGCAAATTTGACATTAGTCTATATACAAATATAATTCATGTACATTTTAGTTCAGTATTTGAATTTATTAAAAGGATATATTGTTGAATGTTTTTCCTCCATTTTGATAAAAATAGTTCCAAACAAAGATCACAGCAGAGCAGTCATGTATAACACACAGAGCAGCGGTGTATGAATGAATAATTCATGTTTTTTCATTTGAGTGAATTATTCAGTGATCCGTTCATAAACACAGGCACTTGCTTCATTCTTAAATGAACTTATTCTTAAAAATGGATTTGAGTCCTGCTCCAGTCACTTCAATTTCACATGATTGGTACCCTCCTATATTATTTCATTTTATTAAGTGAAATTATTATTAAAATGTACGCATATGTTATGAAAGAAGAGGAAAATGCCCTTTAAACAGGTCAAATGACTGGAAACAGTTGTGTGAAGTATTAAGTCAAGCAAAATGTAGTTTTCCAACAAGAAAATTGTGACCAGTGAAAATGCTGAGTGGCTAGTAAATTTAGAAAACCACTAGCCACAGTGACTGGTGAGCGAAAACGTTAATGTCAAGCACTAGAAAGATACACAGCTGTGATGAATGATCAGCGCTGGGTAGACTACTTTAACACTGTAGTCTAATAATGAGTAGAAATGACACTATGGAAATTGCGATCAGACTCATTTAGACTAAATGATTGCCATTGGGTGAATAATAATTGATTATTTTATATACTCAGATTTAAAATATTTAAAATTGTAATTTAATCTAATTACAAGTACTTAATTTTTAGAATCTGATTACTTAATCCAGATGACATGTCTTTGAATAATGGAGAAAAAGACCCAGAGAGGGCAGATATTGTTTCATATATTGCGACTTTCCATTTCTCAGTATATGTGGTGTCTACAGTTTACAGTAATATACGTCTTACAGACAGTCAGAGCAGAACCGTGTGTGAGACACCGAGAAAATGCAGAAACATCGTCTACATCTGCATTTAAAGTACTTCCTGAGTCACAGCCTTGTGCTGCGGGCGTGTGTGTGTGTGTGTGTGTGTAGGAGGAAGTTTAGCTGAGAATAAGGAAGTGTCATATAAGACTGTACTTGAAACAAGTGCTATAAAGTCATTAGAAACACACACAACAAACTTTCTCAAATCTGTGTGTGTATGTGTGTGTGTGTGAGAGAGACAGTCGAGGTTAGCATTAAACACTGACCAATGACCACGGTGTTAGCCAAGCTCAGTTTGGGCTTTTGCTTTCACACACACTCATTTGCCATTAAGATCAGCAGCTGGTGATGGTAATCAGGTGATTTTCATATCACACAGATACTATCTCTCTCTGTACCTGAGACATCTGGGGTCGCAGGTTAATCTGACGCAGGTTGACCGACTGCGGCAGCAGGTTATTGAGCAGCTGACAGAGTAGCACTCCATCTCTGAGAGCATGGGCCAGTTCACACACCTGTCAAACACACACACAGAACATGTCTGAAACACTCACATCCATATTCACTACTGTGAGAGAGGACTATATACACACAATGATATAGATAGAGATATATAAATCATTCACTGCCGTTGTGTAGAGAATATGCAATGTAATCCATAAAAATGAGGAGAAATCTGGATATAAGCACTTTAAAATGAAATAAAATCTAATTAGAAGTACTTGAAACTCTTTCAGAATTCAAATTAAACTGAAAAAGTAGAATTCTCATCTCATCCAGCAGAACTCATGAGTTGGCCTACAGGGCGATTTGCATATATTTACAAAGTTGAAATACAAACTGAACACAATTTTTTACAATAATTTAATACTCAGATGTAAAAAGACCCACCAATTTATAACAATTAGCCGCAGTCAAACGCCTGCGCTGAGAAAGATGGTGTAGAAACTAATTATTGCAAAGAATTGGAAAGAAATAGATTTAAACAACATTTTAAAGCGGACTTTTTTTTTTGTCCAAAAAAAAAAAAATAATTTTTACGTCATACACAGGTGTTTCTTCCAATTTCATTAACATCTGTTCAAAAGGTGATATTAAAGGAGTGAAAACTAAACAGTAGTTTTGTCTAAATGTTTTTAGTGTCTTGATGAAGAGTGTTGAATTTAGGCTGTATGAAGTGAATGTGAAACTGAAATTAGTGGATAGAAATGAAAGGAACAGTTCATCCAGAAAAGGTGTAAAAGGCAGTCAGCATGTTTTATCCTTGGTCTGTTCCAATCCTGAATGAGTTTCATTCTTCTGTCGAACACTAAAGAAGATCTTCTGAAGAGTGTTGCCAGCCCCTAACACTGGACGTCAATGGCTACCAGAAACTGCATATTCTTCATATGATCTTGTTTAGTGTTCAACAGAAATCAGCTACAAACGGTAAAGAGAAATCAATGTCTGTTGTTTCAGGAGATGTGTGAGGATCCGCAGGTAAACGCTCACCTGTGCGCTGTCCCAGGTGACTCTGTGGTTCTCAGGAAGCACTCGGCACTGAATCAGCCACCCGGCACACTGCCTCCACAGCTCCATCTCCAGACAACTCACCTCAGATCAGCAGCGGCCTAGAACCCTCCGGACACATCCATGATCTACAAACCCAACACTGCCCGAGTTACCAGCGCAGACTCAATCTGAACTCAGTCCAGAAGCGATAGACCAGTCACTAAGTGTCCAGCAACTGAGCCTGATTTCCTCAGTGAGGCGTCTCTATCTCCTTTGACCTTTGCGGTCTTCCTGCTTCTTCAGGATGTCCAGCGAGTTCTCCTGTCGTGTGCGTCTCTCGGTCTCTCCTCTGCGCCGCTGCTGCTGCTCTGCAACCCTGCAGAGGGGAGGAAGCCTTTCAACTGCACAACTTCCTCTTTCCTCTGTGTCACACACACACACACACACACACACACATACACACATCTGACACTTGACTTGCAAAATTTGGGGTTTATATTCCTGCATGTGCTGCTGGTAGAGAGAGAGACTGTGAAGTGTGTGTGTGTGTGTGTGTGTGTGTGTGGTTTCTCTGTCTGAGTGTGAATGTGTGCGTGCAGGACTCTGTGTGTGTGTGTGTGTGTGTGTGTGTGTTTGCTGTGTAATATGAGTGTGAATGTGTCTCACTAACCACAGCATGTGCAGTCAAAGAGCAGCAGCAGCAGTGCAGTGTTGCGTGGAAATGCACAAACGCACACACACACTTTACATTCACTCGCACACACACACACACACACACACACACACACACAGTCCAGTTATTTTACATTAGCAGTGTAGGAGTACAATGCATGATGGGAAACCATGTCACACCTGACCCGAAGTGACATTTTGTTTTTCATTCAAATGTCAGTCTGTTAACTGGCTTCACAACACATCTGTCATGCTGAAGTTCATGAAAGTCTTGTATTTTGAAGTGTTCTTGTCTGTTTTAATCCTGCATCTACTATCACCTTTCTTGCATTAATAAATAAATCTATTTCATTGCATCTAGTGGGCTAAACTGTGAGCAAATCTAGTACAGTTACACTTCATCTGTGTGTCTCTGTGTTCATACTGTATGTTTCAAGCGAACAATAAAAAACACATTAGATCTCATTTTAGCAGTTCCAGGCGCCACATGTGGTTTGTGGTCACACGAACTCATCACCACCTCCTGGTGTACTGATCAAACTACAACCTGTTTATTTGTTTGTTTGGATCCTCATTAGCCATGATCTCAAGCACACAACACTTAATATTCATTCATTATTACATGCATTAAAGAAATACAACAACAATAACAAATATATATATATATATTCTCCACAATCCAAAGCATCTTTATAAACAAATATTTCCCTTTTTAATATCTGAAACACCCACAATATAAAAACGTATTGCTCATTCAATTACTTCCTATACCTATTCCTATTAAACAAAAGTCCAAGGAGGGCCTTTACACTTCTGTGTGTGTTATCCTAATGAATGACACTGGCAGGAGACTCTACAGAAGTCAACATTTGAAGTGGATCATAAAAGTTCATCAAAGTTGTCCTAAGAGAGAACAGGTATTGTTTTTGATTTGAGGACAACTTTGATGAAAGGTTTTGATTCACTTCAAATGTTGACTACTGTAGATGTGCGTTCAAGAAATAAACGATTTTGCATTTGATTTTGAAAAGTTATTTTATCTATAGGTGACTTTTCATTTCTTTATCTTTTGTTTAAAGATTGGATTCAGAACTAAGAGAGGCCCTAACTGCCTCACATTCATATATGGTAGGTTCAGTCGGGTTTATATTTTACCTGGGAATCAAACCCACGACCACAGAACGATTAGAATCTCGTCGGGCCAGTTTACAGGATCGTTACCCGCTTATTTCTCACAGACCCTCCAGCCAGAAACCAGCCGGTGTTCTGAGAAACTCTGAATGTGTCTGAACCTGCAGACCGAGGCCTCGCTTCCTGCGCTGTGATTGGCTGAGAGAGAGGACAGTGGCTGCAGCAGCCAATCAGAACGCAGAGAGAGAGACAGAGAGAGAGAGAGAGAGTATGAGATAAAAACATCTGATGAATAAAACATAAAGAGAGAAACACAGACCGAGCGGAGTTTAGCATCACAGGTAGGAAACTAACTGAACGTTTAATTTTGTGTTTATTCTCTAGTTTTGCAGAAATGCATCTGTGAAAGAACTGATCTGTTACAAACACGATAACTATTTAATGTCAGAAATAACAACATTTCGGAAACATCACATCCATATTGAAAGTCCCTCACAGCAATGATTAGGAGAAACGTCTTTTTTTTGCTATAATTGTATTTGTTTATTGAGTGTATTTCTCTGCAGAGCATGAACCGCTCCATCGCGCGCTGGCTGACGCAGATCGGGCTCGCGCAGTACACGAGCGCGCTGGAGAAACACACCTACGGCCTCGAGGTACCTGCAATAGTTCATATTTCATTAAACTATGTTAAAATGCACATTCTTTATTATTCCACCTGCGCTTTGAGACGGATTTGTTGCACAGAAAGACTTTTGCAGATGAGTTTGTTTCTTCATCAGATCTGGAGACATGTTTCTCAGCCATGGATGCTCTGCAGTGAATGGGTGCCGCCATAATGAGAGTCTGATAAAAACTTCAGAATAATCCACAGCACTCCAGTCCATCAGTTAGAGATCTGGAGAAGACAGAAGATGAAACTAATCCAGCAGATGATTTGAACTCCAATAGGAGTGTTCTGGTTTGAATCAGCACAGATTTTGATGTGAGAGACAACAGTTTCCACTGGAAGAAGAGTTATTATGGATTATAGACTCTTAATGCTGGATTAGTTTGATCCTCTGTCTTCTCCAGATCTGATGGACTGGAGTGCTGTGGATTATTGTGATGTTTATATCAAACTCTCATTCTGCCGGCACCCATTCACTGCTGAGAGACAACCATGCAATCATACATTTTTTCCAAATCTGATCTAATCTAAACGTTTGTTTTTGGGTCAACTGCTCCTTTAATTGGTGGAATGCTGTGTGTGTGTGTGTGTGTAGGGTCTCCTATTAGTAACAGAAGATGATCTTAGATTGATGGGAGTTGAAGATCCAGATCACAGAGCAACCATCATAAATCAACTACAGAAACAGCAGCCTGAGAAAGGTGAACACACACACACACACACACACACACACACACACACACACACTCACACACACACACACACACACACACACACACACA
>JAUMHI010000033.1:22366250-22385720 GCA_032359435.1 Enteromius unitaeniatus
ACGTTCGGGGTTCAGACACACTCTCTCTGTTTAAATCTAGATTAAAGATGCATCTTTTTAGCCAAGCATTCGAATAATGCGTCTCAACTTTTCCTGCAGTTATATCTGATCAGATGTTCATTATTAATCTTTTAGCTCTGGTTTAACAAATCATTTTCTTCATTTTCTTAGTTTGAACAGCAACTAGGAAATCACAAGCTCCAGTCTGGATCCAGAACACTTAAGAAGAGATGATGCCAACCCTGGAACAACTCGCAGAACTACCGAACTCTGCTACTAATTTATAATGTTCCTTGTCTGTTCGATAACGTTATTAATTGATCTTTACCTCACATCTTTACCTATGCCATATCTACATGTACAAGCAACTACTATACTACTGTATTACATATGCTGTAAAACATTACTTTGGTGTAAAGCTGCTTTGCAAAGATAAGTCTTGTGAAAAGCCCTATACAAATAAATTTGAATTGAATTGAATTGAATAGTTTCAGCAGTCACAGAGAGTGTTGTTTATACTAAGTGGACATGGCCACCCTTGAAGAGCATGCTCTGTGAAGCAGCCTGAACAAAGACAGTTTAGTTAAAATCACAGAACATAATGAGATATTACAGATACCGTTCCTATAGTGACAAAGCTGTCGATCACTGCAGTTCTGAGAGTGCTCCATACTGTTCCATATAAAATATATATTATAATTATAAATTATAAATAATAATTCAAGGGATTTACTCCTGTATTTCAATCTAATTATTGCTATACATTTGCTATTATCTTAAATAACATGATTTGTGTGATATGTGTGAGTTTAGTGCTCAGTGATGTACCTCTGCTCCGTCTCTCTCTGAAGCTCCTTCTGGATTTCATCAACCTTTTCCTGTAGACGCCTCCTCCTCTGATCCAGAGGTAGACGAGAGAGATCATCCAGTGATGAGGGCTTCACACACACACACACACACACACACACACACACACACAGAAACATCAGTACTTCACATACTTTACACTAGCTGACCGTTAATGAGCCTGATATACATACTCTTGGTATACTTTACTCTTACATCAGCATGTGAATGTTAGTTTGAAAGTTACTGACGGGTCATGATTTGCTTGTAAGAACAACGATGGTTTGACACTGACCACACACAACATTATTCACTGAAGTCATATCACTTATAAACAGTATAAAAGTGAGTTTTCACACAAAAAAAGAGTTTTCAAGAGTTGAAACTCTATGCATAAACCTGCTCACCAAGTTCTTATCAGGAGAGGTCACCTGAAAATGCAAACACATGCACAAATGTACAGTTATTACACATATATTTACATATACACATATATCATGTGTGTGCTCTATTTCAGCAGGTTGTTGCTATGTACCTTGTTTCTCTTGTGGAAGAGCTGTCTGATGCGCACTTTGGGCAGGTGTGCTGCTGTGTTGTCAGATGTGGCAGCTCGAACCGTCTGACTGTAATCCTCAAACTCCACGTCAGCAGGACGCACTGCACCTGATTTATACTGCTCTACCAGAGCCGTGGTGTCCTGCACACAGTACACTTCTAACATTCAGCTTCATTTAGTTTATTTATAAAAGCACATTTACAACTACAGGCATTCAAAACTATGTGCTGTACAACAAATATATAAAAACACACCTAATAATCAAGAAAACAAAAAGGGCCAATGAAGATTTTTAGACCCTCAAACAGAATTCAAAAACATGAAATAAAATATGGCTCTTTAAAGAGGATTTAAATAAATAGAAGGGGAAAATGTTATGTGGAGGGAAAGATTGTTCCAGAGCCTAGGAACTGCCACAGCAAAAGCCCAGTCACTTTTAGTTTTAAAACATGAACGATGGACTGATAGAAAAATTTGACTGGACGACCGAAGATACCTGGAGGTAGTTTGTAGGATGAGGAATTACTAATATACAGACTTTTTTTAAATAACCAAATCAAAGCATATAAAAGGAAAAAATGAGGAGGACCCAGAACAGAGCCCTGCAGAACACCATTGGAGATATGAGCTCGAAATGAGAAACAATTCGCCAAATGAATGGAAAAAGATCGGACAATAAGGTAGGATGCAAATCACTTCAGTAGACTCTGAAACCCAACTACATGATCAGTTCTTTGTAGAAGGATTGCTTGGTCTATTGTATGAAATACTGCACTTCAAATCAAGCACGATTAAGATGAGCATGAACTGGAGTATCTTTAGAAAATCTTCATGCAGATTCAGTTCTATAACAATTCTCTAAAACTGGATTGAATTGTGTTAAAAATTTTAAAAGGTACGTAGATGTAATGCACAATACTTTGCGAACATGCCAGTAACAGTATGCTTGCCTTATCAAGCGTTTCTCCCATTGTTATTCTGCCTGATATTGTTACGACTCTGCCTGCCTTGACTACGATTCCACGGATTGCCCTTTTAACCTGGTATGTTAATCGGACTGATGTGTCATCTGCCTGCCTTATCGTATATGCCCCTTGTATTGCCCTTTTGTATGACACAAGATCGGATTGCCCTCTTGATATTGACCCACTGCCTGAACTGAATAACCTGTCTTTGCCTTTCGCTTTTAATAAACTTCTGCAAATGGATTCACATTCTGTGTCAGCATTCTCGTTACAGAATACTTCGCCTAAAACGGATCCAGTGGAAGTAGCGAATCTGCAGTATATGTACCAGGACCAAAACAATATCCTTAATAGTTATCAGGAACAACCTAACCAGCTGCAATTGGTTGGTCCCCTTTCTGTCTCAATCACTGTTTTTCATCCACACCACAACCATGCCGCACTACAAGCATTGAGAGCCCTGAGGTACAGATCAATATCAAGATTCCAGGCTGCTACCAGTCTCTATCAGAAGTTTTTAGCAAATCCAAGGCCACACAGTTACCTCCTCATTGACCCTGGGATTGTGCGATCAATCTTCTGTCCAATGCCATGCCACCCAGAGTTAAGTCTATCCCCTCTCCAGAACTGAAAGCCAGGCCATGGAGGAACATATTGAGGAAGCTCTGAGTTCATGTTTCATTCGAACATCAACTTCACCCGCAGCAGGACACTCTACACAAGTACATCATAGCTTATATTGATGAATATAACACTGAACAAGAACACATTCAACACTTCAAGACTGTTCAATCTTGTCTGTTGGAAAATCAACTTTACGTCAAGGCAGAAAAATGTGAGTTCCATTTACACACAACCTTGTTTCTTGGATACCATATCACCAAGTCACCATGGTGTTAAGATGGATAAAACTAATGTCCAAGCAATCAATGAATGGCCACTACCCACTACAGTCAAGGTTTCTAGGGTTTGCAAACTTCTAAAGAGATTTATCAGAGACTATAGTACTGTAGCAGAAACTTTAACATTACTACTACCAAAGGGTAAACCAAAGAAACTTTCATGGACAATGGGCGCTGATCATGCATTCACCTAACTGAAGGGAAAGATTCCCATTGCCCCCCATCTTAAAATATTCCGATTTTGGGATAGGATCAGTACTGTCCCAACGTCATGGTCAACCAGGCAAACTTTATCTATGCGCTTTCTTTTCAAGGAAATTATCATCTGCAGAGAGAAACTATGATGTGGGAAACAAAGAACTGTTGTCTATGAAAGCAGCAATGGAGGAATGGAGGCATTGGCTAGAGGGAGCAGCACACCCCTTTCAAATTATCACTGATCATAAGAATCTCGAATAAATCAAAGGTGTCAAATGTTTGAATCCACGTCAGGCCAGGTGGGCACTATTCTTCATGAGATTTCAATTCACAGTTACATACAGACCAGGCAGCAAGAATGGCATGACAGATGCTCTCTCACAAAGACGTGAATCACCCATCATAACAGAGACCCCTGACTTAATTCTTCCACCCACTGTTGTAATAGCACCAGTATACTGCGACATAATGGAGGAGATTCAGAGAGAACAACTGCAAGATCCGTCACCTCCTCATTGTCCGCCCAACAAGCAGTACATACCAGTGACTCTACGGCCATGTATCATACAGTGGGTGCATTAATCACTCAGCTCCGGTCATCCAGGTTTTTCACGCACACTCCATCTACTACAAAATTCAATCTGGTGGCCATCAATATCAAAAGATATAACTAACTACGTCAAGTCAATTCAAGTCTGTGCCAAATTCAAGACACCTAAAGAATTACCATTTGGTCTCCTTCAATGACCATCTATTCCTGAACTACCATGGTCCAGTCTATCAATTGATTTCGTCTACTGATCTAACCTTTTGTAAACACCTTGACATTAATGTTCTTTTCATGCGTCTCTCCTGAAACCGGTCCACCCGGGAGCTGACCCTGGCCATGAAGCCCCAGAACCACCACCTCCTCTGGATATCGGGGGGACACCAATACTTGGTGGACTGGGAGGTATACGGCCCTGAGGAGAGGTCCTGGGTAGCCGCCCTGGACATCTTGGATCCATCCCTAACCGAGGAGTTGCATCGAGCCAGACCCAACCGTCCAGCACCACGACCACGGGGACATCCACATAGAGCTCCAGGAGTCACTCCTAGAGGAGGGGGTTCTGAAATGCCAAGCCAGCAGAGGAAGCCTTTGCGCGAGTACTAGCTCAACTCTGCTCCCTCTGCACTCACATCCTGTTTGGCCTGTATAAAGCCACAAGCCAAGATCCAGTACTTTGCGAAATATTGCCAGTCTCATTGCGTTACCAAGCGTTTCTCCAATTGTTATTCTGCCTGATATTTTTACGACTCTGGCTGCCTTGATTACGATTCCACGGATTGGCTTATAACCTGGTATGTTGATCGGACAGATGTTTATGTCTCTGTTTGGACCATCTGCCTGCCTTATCGTATATGCCTCTTGGATTGCCCTTTTGTATGATGCCAGACCGGATTGCCTTCTTGTTATTGACCCACTGCCTGAACTGAATAACCTGTCTTTGCCTTTCGCTTTTAATAAACTTCTGCAAATGGATTCACATTCTGTGTCAGCGTCCTCGTTACAGTAGGTAAGACAAAACCTGACAATTAACAAGTTTTTCAGAAACTTTGATACTAATCAATTTGATTAAACTTATTTAAATATTTTGTGTGTTTATTTTAATTAAGCATTTTTTCAAGGTGTATTTATATTTACGTTTATTTAAATCACATTTTACTTATATTAATGCATTTTAATTGCACTCTCATTTATTTCATATTAATTTTCATCAAAATGTTTTTATTTTTAAATCAATTGACATTTTAATCATGTATCAAAATCTATTTAAATAATTTTGCATTTTCTTTTTCTTTTTTGTATTTTATGTAATGAAATGTTACACATTTGTTCTCATTTAAAACAAGTGTTTTTTTATTAATTATTTTGATCAAAATAGTGATTTGTTTGAACCCTTTTTTTAACTTTAAACATTTACTTATTTTTTGCAACCCAACCTGATTTAGGTAATCATCACACCATTTTGAGGAAACACTAAGTTGTCAGTAAATATGATCTGGAGAGATGAGAACACACATAACTGTGGAATGATGTACAGTCACATGACCAGACACATTCCTGCAGCTCCTATCAGCTCTTCTTAAACTACTGCAAGTATTCATGAATTTCCTTAAGTGAGGCTGTTAGAAGTTAGAAATCCTGAACAAAAACACACTACGATGTTTCATGATGTGTGTGTGCACCTGTTTCTCGTTGATGCTCCTTCCAGTGGAGCTGATGGTGTCCAGGCACCTGTTGATGTTGGGCAGGAGGTTCTTCTCGGTTTCAGAGAACTGCACATAGCCGCCAGCTAACATCCGGATACGCCGCTCCTCCATTTCCTGCAGTTTCTGTGAGCGACAGACAGACAGGAAGTAAGGCACACAGTATTCCAGTCTGGCTGATGACCTCTCTGTTGACGCACCTTATACACAGACGGGATCTCCGAAAAGTACAAGTTATTCTGCTCCTTGTTGTATTTCTGAAGCTGTAGAGCATATTCGTTCTTGCACTCATCTGCTATGCGTAAACGGAAGTGAGCGTGCTGATTGGCCTGAAACACACACACACACACACACCATCAGATACACAGATACATACCCATGAAGTGTTAGTGTGCTGAAGGAGTCTGCACCTTGTCCACATCTGCTTTGGTGGAGTTGACGTCCTGCTGGACTCTCTCTGTCTGTTGATTGGCCTTCTCTACTTCTTTCCACTCTTTCTCAAAACGCTTCTTACTCTGAATAGAAGCCAGTCAACAGAAACAAATTAGTCTTTGCCTTTGATTCACAGCACACTGTTTGATAGACTTTTTTATTACTTCAAAAATCCCTCAGTCATGATCAAATCTGGTGCTATGATCTATGTCGTTGCGTTTCTGTGTCTGTTTTTAACACTAGAAATTCGTTGACAGAAAAAATGATTGAAAGATGATTGAAAAACTAAAATATATTATTATGACTACTAATTAAAATAAAAAGGGGCATATATGAACAAGTTTTCTCATAACCTTAGACAAAATTCATCCAGTGATATTTTAGCATTCCATTCCAGACGATCTTTCTTTTTTGTTGTTAAATGAACTAAAATGTTTTTGTGTTGTTTGTTTTCGATAACTACAGTAACCACGCAGAAATATACTGCTGTTAGTGAAAGAAAGCTAAAACGGTAAACGATAATGTCTGATAGTGTCTACAGCGAGGTTTACTCACAGTCTCCAGCACTTTGAAGCTGCTCTCCAGGTTCTGCTGGGCTTTCTTAACCTCACAGAAATGCTGCTCCACAGAAAACAAATGAACAATCAGCGTCTCATCACAGATGTGCTTTGAGGAAGTCAAGAGGTTTGTGCAGGTAGGTTATGGCTCACGTTCTTGCGCTCCTGTCGCAGCTCCGTCAGGTTTCTGCTGAGCTCCACACAGATGCTCAGACTCATGTTCTCGGACAGCTGTTCTCTCTGAGCCGCGTACTCGTTCAGCTGATTGAGAACGTCCTGAAACGCCTGCTGATGGCTCATCCTGCACAAACACAGCATTCCACGATCAGACACTGATTAATGAATCTAAAACATCCAAGTTCCACTATGTTTTTCTTGTTTATGTGAATTCTAGGAGAAAGGTTAAGGGAATGTTCAATTTGGTCATTTTACAAGCATCATGGGAAGAGTTCTCAGAACAAAACGAGTGATGTTTATGAAACATTAGATAAGTGGCCAACTGAAATGTTTCAGAAGACATTTATAATCATGTGTTTGTGCTAATGTCTTGACAAGATTATTAAAGACCAGATATCTCTAAATAAACCTTCTATTAGTTTTTTTTCCCAACCACACATTTTCAAAACTTTACACAAATCCAAGAACTCACATCTAAGCCTTGCATCTCACTGCATTCAAAATACAATACACAAAAAGAAAAAAAAACTCCTTTAATTGTTATTAATATTAATTCCTGTTATAATAGTGTGTGTTACACAGTGAGTCAAAGGCTGAGAATTGCTGTATGGTTTTGTGGATTTGGTGCGTGTCAAATATTGTATTTAGTGTGTAAAAAGTTGGAAAAAAACAAAAAAACAGACTGTATGGTTACTGAAGAGAGAACTTTCCCTGCCAAGATTTACTAAATGAATTATGCTTCAGTTAAAATCAATACTCGCAGTTTCTGGTAACAACAAAATACTACGAGTGTTTTAGAAATACCACAAATATCTTCATTCAATCCAAATAGTTGAGACTCAGCATTGCAGAGGCTGATTATCAGTGTTTCATTTTCTAATCGACTCACTTCGCGTCCGGCTCTTCTTTGACTCCTCGTCTGGAATATCTCTTACTGAGGTTCCTTCAGGGAAACACACAGAACAGGTCAAGCTAAGGAGAAACATGTTAACCCTGACCACCAGCGGCCACTTTAACAACCCACTGTGCACGTGAAAATGTATTTGAGAGACTTTCCAAACGCCGCTGTCACTCTTGCATTATAATACAGTATGACAAACAAAGTAAAGGGAAGTAGATGCAGGAGGGATGATGATGCTCAATCTGTGTAGAGTGTAGAGCGTTCAGCTTTGTGACCTCACTAACATTAATAAACCAATGCTTTTTACATCAGGGAGTCTGTAGAGGAATTTCTAGTGTTTGTAGAGGAAGATTTTCAGGGTGTGTGGCTGTGATTTCTGCAGCACAAACACAAACCTGAGCTGTTTGGCGTAATGCTGCTCGATCTCAGCTCTCTCTTTGACAAACTTGACATATCGCTCCAGCAGATCCAGTCCGCTCTGAGTGTGTCTCTCGATCACATCGTGCTGGTCCTGCAAACACACCATACACAGGTTCTGAGTGTGTGTGTGTGTGTGTGTGTGTGAGGTATGTGGGACATTCAGCTCTCAGCATAGGTGTGGTGCCTCGAGTGTGTCGTTCTCGTCCCGCGTCTGACTCTTAAACTAGCTCAACAGGTCGATCCACTTCACACTAGCAGTGACAGGACGATCTGATCCGACGGGTCACATGACACATGGATATAGTAGAAATTCTGTTGCTTTCACATGTGTACAGCTAATCATAAGTATTATAACCTAACTCTACTCAAATGTTAGCATGCACTATTGTAAGTTACACTTAACTGAGTGTACGTTTTTATTCACTAGACACGCATCTGTTTTCACAGATGATCTACTTCCTGATGGTGCAGAAATCACTCTGAAGTAATGGAGATCAGAAATAGTTTGTCTGGTCTTTACTGCTGTTCAGAGATGATCACCAGAGGTTGCCCCAAACCAGTTTAACCTGCACAGGTAAAGCCTCAGACAGTGAAAGCAAATCAGTGTGAGGCTGTCACGTGATTTCAAGAATAAATACTAGTACAAATATAGCTACACAATGTGGTGACATTTTAATTTCTTCATAATTGTTTAAAACGAGAAGCGCAGGAATGCTGCTCTTGCAACTGTCCCAACTAAATATTAAGGCTATAGAAAAAAAAAAGATTGGTTCCACATTTTAAGTGTTTTTGAAGATGTTTTCCAGTTTCAGTCTGATGCGTTTATTATTTTTTACGCAATGTCTAGCGCGCACGTCATTCATCACGTTTGGATAATTTCTGGATTAAAAACTCTTATGATACTTGGCTTCAATAACAATATAAACTGTCTGGGTCGCAGTTGATTCAATTTACAATAATTGTCATTTTAAAAAACAGGGTTGTATCATTTAAAAAACTACGAATGCGCTCGTGCAGCGACTCAAGAACGCGGCCAGTGGTTTATTTAAAATATTGGTTCACATTACATTAAATATTAATACCTGCGCTTGTGTCGTCATAAAGTCATTTGGTAGCAGTGAACTACTCGACTGCAAATCATGACTGCACAACATTCGGGATAAAGTTGTGGGAGTTGGATTTGACCTGAAGCTCGTGAAGTAAAGAAGAAACTTACCCAAAGATCTGAACCCCAATCCATGATCCCTGACAGATCCGAGAGAAAACCCCTGCAGCCTTTCTGTCAAAGAGAGCAAGACATGAAACTCCTCGAGGAAGGAAGTATGTTTGAACTCACAATCTTTCCATAAATATCATGTAAAGTGGTGTTTTTATGGCGAGGAGACGTCTTCCCCGTCAGACAGGGTTCTCTGTGGTCCTCAGCAGGTGAGATGGGTTCGTGCAGTGAAGAGGATCTCACCTCATCACACCTGAGCTCAGGTGCACTGTGTTTGACTGAGCCTCTGACACTGCTGACAGATCACAGCGTCTCCAGCTCCTGAACACATACAAATACCACTTAATGAAAATTAAAGATATGTAGAACTTGTCATCAGATCATGACAGTTTTTGTTCTCAGGTTTGTTGTAACACTGACATCTTCTGGATCGAAATGGTAATACAAACGAATATTTAAATATTCCATAAATTGTATAATTTAAAGGTTAAGGGTGTATCAATTCAGTTCATTTGGGTTCCTGCTCATGTTGGTGTGGAAGGGAATGAGAAGGTGTATATTCTGGCTAAATAAACTTTAAAGTTTAAACAAGTAGATTTACAAGTTCCATTAAGCAAAGCAGAAGCTAATATATTATTGTAATTGTTATATTATATTTAATTGTTATATTTATTTGTTTGTTTATTTATGTATTTTGAATATTCCCACATCTATTCTGTTATGGCAATCCTATAAGCATGTATTCTGTGCACACTCCAGTCCAGTTGGTGGTGGTCATGAACCTACAAGTTGGTTTGCCAATCACCAATAAACAACAAAGAAGAAGGTACGTTTTTTTTTTTTTTTATTTGTTATTCATGATAAAATAACATCAATAAAATAGGCTATAGGCTACTCAAAGTACAGCTTTAGTGGAGATTTGGTCAAATTTGAAAGCTTTTTATCTCCAATTAGGCCTTCTCCATTCTTCATACAGCCAATCAGAGGCTTGCTCACAAGCGGAAATGTATTTTATGAATTGGTCTAAAGAATGACAATAGGTTTATATTCTTCTATAATCTTCTTTATTTGACTTTGAGAACATTTACAGTCTGTGAGACTGTAAATCCTTTTATTTTGCAGTTTGATGTGTTACCGTAGACATTGCCCTTCTCATAGTCCTCACTTAATTGGTGTTGATGGACAATAGAACTGTGGAGCATATCACTTGACGTTACTGTGCAATTACGTTTGTGGTGAAAAGTAGTGGTAAGGCTCACAAAAACACTGTTAATGAGCACAAACTTTATTTCCAATCAAAATATTATAATGTTCACTATTTGCATCTGTCAATGTAGGCTTAGAAGACGTCTGTTTTAGACAGTTTTAAAGTATAGTGCAGAATCTTTCCCACAATCCCAGAGCTGCGGGTGAGTTCTCTGAGTTGTTTTGTGCAGGCAGGTCATCATTGAGCTCGCTGTCAGATGAATCACTGGACGGTATGCTGACCGCTGTATCATCTAGACTGACTGCCTCTGAAGTTGGAGGACTGTAATTGATGATGGGCTGTGTGCGTGTACAATAATCCAGAAAGTCCTCTAAACTCTTTCTCTTGATGATCATGAGAAGTCCTTTGGTGATCTGATAAGTGCTGTCTGGATTGTAGCGGTTAGACTCATTGTAGTGTTGAGTCACATAAACTCCAAGAAACTGCGTTGCGTTGCGGAGGCTGACAATGATGCGGTCGATGTTGCTCTTAGGGTCTTTAGTACTTTTGTTTTCAGAGACGTATTCAGGAAGTTTCTTAGCTTTGGGGTATTTTTTGACGTTTAGATTTCCAACCACATAGTAAGTGCAATTTTTGTCGCCAAGAAGTTCTTTCCCATTCCAGTTGTTAACAAAATGGTGAAAACCAAAATCACCATCAGCTGGGTCACATTCAGAAAGCATGTTGTTGGCTTCATCAAAAGAAACGCAATCTTTGGCAAACCAGTGGAGTAGTTTGAGTCCGTGTCTGGGCTGCGGCCGACCAAACCAAGAATCCCTCAGCTGGGATAATTCATTTAATTTCTCCACCATAGTCCTGCAATTTGCAATATTTTTATATTACAATGAGTGACTTTATTTGAATAAAGTAATGTTCACAATACTGTAAATGAATTGTATCTAAATATTTAAAAGTAAGCATTTTAAATATACTTTTGGAGAAAAGTATTTGTCTTTTATTTTTGGTGAACTAAATGCTAATGCTGTATTTTACTGTAAAATTAAAACTACTGTATTTAGTTTTATTTCACTGTTGCACAGCAAATACACAGCAATACAGCAAATACTGGAAAACTGTTGCCAGTCACTGTTAAGCAAAACTTCAAAACTTATCTTATCTTTCAAAAGTTATCTTAGACATCTGTACTTTTACACCTCCAGATATACACTGTGTCTGTGTAACCCATGTATTTCTTTCTGAAGTGAAATAGAAAAGGAGATCATACCTCTCTAAAAACTGTCCTGTATTTAGAGCCTCTGTTTGTTTCCTGCTGTGGAAGACTCTCTCTCTGACAAACACTGAAGCAGACGTGTGTGTGTGTGTGTCGTTTCTATAGAGAGTGTGTTTACGTCATGCTTTCACTGCTGCGGGTTTACAAACTCTTCCTGACCATCAGAAATGAGACGAGCTTCTGCTCTGTTGTGCTTGATGTAAAAGTGTGTTTAGTGCTGGAGTAATTAATACAGGCTATTCTCAAACCAAACCTTTTTGCTTGTATTTCTACATTTGTTACAAAAGAAAATCAATAGGAGATAAAAACAGGATTTGTTTTAAATGTTTGTTTTTTTTGTTGCTTTTTTAAAATTATATTAATCTGATTGATTTGTCTCCTGGTTTAAAAGGGTCTCAACACGAATCTGTGAAGATTTTGTACATGTAGCATATGAAAGAAATGAATATAAACAGCAAAAAGCGAAAGTGATACTGACTCATGAGTATGACTAATGTTTCTTCAAAAGTGAAACTCTACTGTGTGACGGATGGTATCTCACGAACTTCAACATTGTGCGTGAGATACCATTCAACATTTACTCCTGAACACATACAAATACAACTTAATGAAAATTAAAGATATGTAGAACTTGTCATCAGATCATGACAGTTTTTGTTCTCAGGTTTGTTGTAACACTGACATCTTCTGGATCGAAATGGTAATACAAACGAATATTTAAATATTCCATAAATTGTATAATTTAAAGGTTAAGGGTGTATCAATTCAGTTCATTTGGGTTCCTGCTCATGTTGGTGTGGAAGGGAATGAGAAGGTGTATATTCTGGCTAAATAAACTTTAAAGTTTAAACAAGTAGATTTACAAGTTCCATTAAGCAAAGCAGAAGCTAATATATTATTGTAATTGTTATATTATATTTAATTGTTATATTTATTTGTTTGTTTATTTATGTATTTTGAATATTCCCACATCTATTCTGTTATGGCAATCCTATAAGCATGTATTCTGTGCACACTCCAGTCCAGTTGGTGGCGGTCATTCTTCATTCTTTCATTCACTTCATTCTTTTCTTTTGTATATTTGCCTAATGTAAAGCAGCAGCAGTTTGTTTACATCCACATTTTCACAGGCTCAGAATAATCAGACATTGTATGATCAGGTCAGGAACAGTGGGGTAAAGGAAAACCCAAGTGGAGAGAAATTTGATCAAATTCTGTTCAGGTCATGGTTAAGAAGTTTGAGCAAGGTTTGCGTCGGTTCTTGGAAAACTGTGACTGGTACTGTAGATGGTGTAGAGATGATGGACAGATGAGACATGAAGTCCTTTAGTGAATGGTTTTAATCAAAGATAAGCTTTAAGCATGTAACACATTCACTGACACTAATGACTGGGGTAGACCAGACTTAAATACACAAGATGAAGGAACGTGTTACAGGCCCAATCCATATGACAAAACCAGGACAGGTACAGGAAGGACTAAATAAGGGCAAACGGGAACAAAATGAAAAGCATGGAGGCGTAACAAACAAACTTACAGTACAGGGGCTCGTTCTTCGTACCTCACTAACTCAGTTAGCTGGATTTGATTGTTGTGGATTTGTCCTGATCTTGGATTGTTTCGTTCTTCACCCCTCATTCGGGACTTGCTGTCATAGCAACAGGTCCATGAGCTTGAACCTCCTCGGGAGCAGGTTTATTTCATGTAACCAGGATTAAGGCTGCGCTCCGGGCGGGTTATGATTGGTTGAAATGGAGAGATCTCATTTTTCATTTCATTTTTAACTAAACGCCGTCGTAGTAATTCTCCACAACCCTCTAATAAAAGCTCTTGCTCTGCTTGAGAAAAAAACTGAGCTCGCTCCATTTCGTAAACTAATCAAAGGGCTGTGATCAGTGTTTCTATTATTGATACATGTTGCCTTTAAACCAACGCACAGACGCACAATAATACTAGAGAACCGAATCCAGCTCTACTGATCATGAACAGCAGCTGCGCTCAGAGAACCGGATTAGTGAGCTCATAGTTAGCGCGATGATCTGATCTTAGATGTCTCGTTTGATCTCGGATGTTTTAAGCAAAGAACGAAGAACGAGCCCCAGCAGCACAGAGGAACAGGAAAACGAAAGAAAGATTGTAACTTTTTTACAAAAGCCACATGATGAACAAATCCTCCAAATATATATATATATATATTCCATGCAGAACACTCCCTAACATAATTGCCCCAATCATCCTACATTATTTGATCATTTTTATGATTTTTCTTTTTTAAAAACATATTCAAATATAGCTGTTTAATTTGGTGAGCAGTCCTGAATTTATTTATACTGCTAGTGTGCAGAAGAAAATGCAATGTCTTGTCTACTAGCGTTGGATGATACTAGTAAAGCAAAGTTCTGTTAGGCTCATGATATTCTGGGCAACTTTTTGAGCAATGTTGCTGTCAGAAGACAAGCAGGTGAAATACAGGGTCGAAAACTGATTTTAATTAGCCAGATAGAAATTTCTTACACATTTCCAAGCGCCTAAGCAACACTGTTCAAAAGAAGTTGCCTCGAAAAATTGCTCAAAATATTGCCCTGTATGTATAATAAAAAGGGGGAAAGTATCATTTATTTCATTTTTATAAAGTTAAGTGAGTTATGTGAATGATGGAAGCGATGGAATTGGTTCAAATCTTGCCCAGGGCATCGAACTGGTCGTATTCCTGTAGACTAAGCATTCATTCATTCATTTTGACTGCGTGGTGAGACAATGTCATCCATCAGTGGCACAGACTGTTGCTCTATCCTGTGAGAAATAAATAATCACGAGAGCACAGGCGCTTCAGACCGAGGGTCACACATACAGTAGTCGAGAGACGTCTAAATCAGTATTCGTGTCAGTTCTGTAACTGATCCAGAATTTGACATTGATTTCCCTGCAATCCTCATTCCTTGCTATGATTACATTTTTGCATACCATAAATATTCTTCTATACTGTAAGTGTAGCACTGAATGCTTCGGCAGCGGGATCTAGATGTCTGATTTTTTTGAAGTGATTATGTCAGATATAGTCCAACTGTACTTTAATTGAGTCCACACATTGTCTACATCTCTTTTCATGTCTAGCTACAGCAATGCTTCTTTGTTTTATGAAAGGTCTTCTCGGTATTTATTTAATTTATTTGCAAAACCTAATCCAAATTAGTTAACACAGATTTTACTAGCTGATATTCATATTTAAGTGCGTCAGTAAACACACATAATAGATCATTTCAGTTTCATTTCGGAAGGGTTTTTCCTGGAATCATTTTGGGTTCATAACTTACATGCTCATGTCCTCATGCTACTGTGTTAGTTTCATTGTTATTCAAAGCATATTTGTCCAGTCTGATTATCATTATTCATCAGACGATGTTGGTTCTTTAATCTGCGAGATGAGATTGTGTCTGTCTGTCTGCTGCTGATTATCTAATTCTGTCTGGAACCAGCACTGCACTGTACTGTATACATCAGACAAGACGTATGTGTTTTGACATCAGATGATGATGACGACGATGCTCTTGAAAAACAGTTTTCACAGAAGATGTTCAGAAGTTCAGGGAAGAACATTTCCAGTGACGAGACGAAACGCCAGCTCAGAGGTGGAACAACAAAACCTGAACCTCATTCAAGGTACATTGATAAATACAAAAATATTGGCACAGATTTAAAGTTTACTTTGGTTATAGAGTTATTTAAATTATATTTACACTGTACACTGTAAAAATGGCTGTGATTTTAAAAGTAAAAAACATGAACATAAACCAAATATGCTACAGGAAAAAACTGTAAAATGGTTAACTGTAAATTCCTGTAAAATTTACAGGGAAAAAATTTAAACTGAATTATCATACCAATTCCCAGAATTCCCTGCGTTGCATTTCAAATGTAGTTTTTCTTATCAGTTATGTTTATTAGGGTTGTGTGTTACATGTAATGTTATTAAATGAATGTTTATTGCATATTTGAGTTGAATGAGTCTCATCATGATGGTGTTTAGTGTTTGTGTGAATGACTCTGAGCTCCTTCTATATATGTTCATATTTAAAAGCTGCTTGTGATGAGCTTTGGTTCATCATGTGACTTTCTCATAATCACTGTATTTGGTGTTTATCAGAGAATTTCAAGGATACAAAACATATTTCAGTGCTTTAATAGCTTGGTATAGTAACATTATATCAGTTAATGAAATTATGGTAAAGCAAGCACAAATAGCGAAACACTCTACAATCCCAATTACAGTCTATCACGACAGATGCTGCGCAAGAAGTACAGAAAGAATCCAAGCTGTTATCAAGGCCAAAAGAGGCCATCATTTATTCATTTATTTATTTGTTTAGGTTAAATTGTTTGAATAAAAACTTTGTTGTTTCAGTTTATTTAATCTAATAAATTATGATAAAAACATTTTAAAACTGACAGATTGTCTTTATTTTGAGAGATGCTCCAAGTGTGTTAGAAGTGTATTAGACTGTATGTACTGAATTAGTCATCTGAAAACAACAACAAAGCAAAGCATTCTAATATTTTTTTTTTGCTTTTCTTGAAACCCTGTAAATGCGAGAATGCTGATATTTTAAACACAGTGGATAAAATGGTAGAGCGTTTTGGACCAGAAGAAGCTGTGGGGACCATGTTGATGATACTGAAGGAGATGAACCAAAACCATCTGGCTGAAGATCTAGAGAACAAATACAAGGAGGGTAACATGTTTAACTGTTAGGAAGTATTATGGGCTGGTCACATGCTGTGTCTGTTGCATGCTGAAGTCTGTTATTTCAAATGTAGAGAAACAGAAACTACGTGGTCTACGCCACAGCAAGATGAAAACATTTGACATTTTTTCAAAATGCTGCAAGCGCACCATAGATTATGTGACAAAAACTAACCTATCAGCTTCAACCTTTTAACTCTTAAAGGGTTACCTCACCCCAAAATGACAATTTGGTCATTAAGCACACAATTTAAGATATTTAGGATGAAAAGTGGGATTCTTGTGACTCTCCAATTGACTTCCAAACAATTACACTGTCAAGATGCAGAGAAGAATGAAAGACATCGTATGAATGCTCCATCTGTTTTGTTGTTTAGTAGGTACAACATTACCTTTCATAGGATGGACGACACGCCATCCAGCTAAAACAACTTTTATTCTCCTCCTCCAGTATTGGGACACAAAACCAATGTATCTTTCCACACATAACTGCATTATAACTACTGTACTCATCTACATAATGACTGGATCGCTCATCGCATTCTAAACTGTCGACAGCCAGTAAAGCCACCGGAAGTCTTCGATCTGCCATCTTACTATTCCCTACCGACAGAGAGCACCATTGAGTCACAGGCAAACCACTGACCTAAAACCACTGAGTGGATCACGGCTGATGCCTGTCACTGAATTACATTGTAATATTTTACGTGAGCCCATCACAAAATTTTCGGTGATTACGTGACACTCACGTGAGACTGTGTTCCCAAGACAAAGACTTATCCATTGCCTATTACTCAAAATCTTAATAAACTCATTCTCTTTATACTTACCATCCTCTCCGTCTCCTTTGTACTGAAGCCTGACAGCCTGGTTGTGACATCACCCCTTAATTTCTTGTTACATCAGATGTCAGTGAACCAAGGAATGCAATGTCCTTCTTAGTATCTAAAGTGAGCATTGCTACTTTTGGTCAAGGAAAATGGAGCTTTTTTAAAACTCTCTCCAGCGTGGATAAATTTGAAAACGCCATTTTCACATCGCAGTGTGGACTATGAAAATGGAGGCTTTCGAAAACAATGGCGCATTTTAGTCATATGATGCAGTCATGTGACCAGTTCAACTGATGGCGGACGGCATTGTACAGCAGTTTTTTTGTTTGCCCTTAATTTTGACAGACCTATTAAAGATTAATTTCAGTTTGTACTTGTTCCAGCTCAATGTTAGTCAATTTAAAAAACTCGACATTTTCCTTGACATTTTGCCACACGTTTCAAGAGCCGGGAAGTAAATAAACGGCAGATTAAATTGTATGATTTACGTGCAGTCTTTCATGGAAAAGTGAGCAGGACAGGACTGTTACAATATCATGATCATGGTTAAATAAGAAAAAAAGACATCTAATGTACATAACCAAATTAGGCCACATTTATTTTCATGTTAAATGTTCACATAATTACATAATTAGTATACAAATTGTATAGATGTAGGCCTTACTGCTTCATTTTGGTATAGACTGAACTTTAATAACCTTGCTCCAGACCAGCCTTCTGCCTCCTCTAACCCTTGGTTATCTGATGTTCTTTGTTGAGTGTCGGACGAAACTCATCATAGCATAAAAATTTGGCACAAATCAAAAGATCCGTCAGAAATAAGAAGGGTCAAGTCCACACTGCAAAATCCTCATTTTTCCACAACAAGATCAATAGTGCTCCAGACATGCATAATCTAGGGTGACCATATGTTCCATTTTCCCAGGACGCATCCTGGCCAGGATTTCTGTCTTTAAAACATAAGGGACTGATGTCATACACCAATCGGTCTGCACATGCATACAAACCCAAAACTCAGCTCCCCTTTTTTCGAAGGCAGAAGTATCCAAACAACTTCTCTCCAGCCATCCTAAGACATGCTCTCTGGACCCAATTCCATCACACCTTCTCCAAGTAATCTCTTCCGAACTGAACTGAAACGGAAAACTCTGAGTTTTTAATCTCTTGGTAAATCAACTCAGAGTTCAAGTTTAAACTCCCAGTTGGTTGAACCTCCTGAAATAGGCCCATGTATTTCCGTATTTCCGTATTTTTGTGTACATACCCTTTATGCTGTTGCATTTGCTGACCATTCAGGGCTTGGCCAGGTATTGCTGCTTGCAGCTATTATTAAGATTTACTTTTTCTTGTCCTGCAGAAGTGAATCATTGAAGGACAATGGCATCTGTTAAAGAACTGCTTGTAAACTCCCTGAAGGAACTGGTAAAAGATGATCTGAAGGAGTTTAAGTGGCACCTGAAGAATTATGAGGGTGTTTCAGCTTCTGAAATGGAGAAGGCAGATGTCTTAGACACAGCAGATAAAATGATGGCACATTTTGGACCAAATGAAGCTGTGAAGATCACAATGAACATCCTAAAGAAGATGAACCAAAACCTTCTGGTCGAAGATATAGAGAACAAACACGAGCAAGGTAACACAAATATAATTTTTTTCTTTAACACAGAGGCTTAAAAAATTTATGATCTACTACAGTTCAGGCTCAGTGCTATAAAAAAATCTGACCTTCTTATTAATATATATATATATATATATATATATACACACACACCAAAGTTAATAACAAAAAAACTCTGAGTTTTCACTAATTGTTTTGCTTTTTTATTTTCCATTTTCACAAAGTCTCAACTCCTAAACTTAGTACTGCTGATTACAGAGAGATCAGCCTCAGACTGAAGAGCAAATTACAAGAAGAGTATAAACAAATATTGATTGGTAATTCACAAATGGGTCATCTGAAATATCTGAATGATATTTACACTGATCTATACGTGGTGGAGAA
>JAUMHI010000034.1:3950-32343 GCA_032359435.1 Enteromius unitaeniatus
ATGTCTGTGAATTTTTAGATCTTTTTTTTATGTAAGAACATAAACAACAATTTAAATACCCACATGGAGACCTCCGGATGAGTTCAAGTCAATGTCAAGGCCCATCTGGTCACAGAACTCCTGCAGGTCATCTACCATCTTGCTCTGGGGTGGCGGGTGCCTACGCAGGATGGCCAGTTCTGGGTATGTGCGGTAGATCTTATGGGCAGCCGCCATATTTGCCAGTAACATGAACTCCTCCACCAATCTATATTATAGGGCATGAGATTAATTTTGTACAAGTCTAGTATGAATTGCACATGTTTCGCAAGATAAGGACCAGATTTGACCACTTCAATAGCACTAAGAAATAAAAAAAATTTGATGGACCCGCACAAAATAGGCTTTAGATAAGCCTATTGCCTATGCCCTCTTACAAAATTACAGTGTGAACATTTTACAAAACCCAGAGTCATAGCAACAGCTTTTGTGAGATTTCTTACTTGTTGCTGTCCTTATATTGATAGACGTAACAACCCTGAGGCATGCTGGACTCTTTATCAAGGGTGAAAGATAGCTTCAGCTGTAACCAGAAAATGAAAACTGATTAGGCAACCTTAACCGATATGGTCATTAAAACACATCATCAAAACATAAAGGAGGAATTAGCAGAGTGCTTCCTACAAATTACTGTAGGCATTATTGTGATTTAAAATAATCCCGATTCATTTATTTTAATCCAAGGGTATGTCATATTTTTTAATGAGGTCCAATGAGATTTTCTTGCTGGGTTTGATGAAAATTACTAAAATACAAAATTTGTATCAAATATACACTTTTCTCTCTGTTGTGAATTTGAGCATTTTAACTTAGTGGGTCTAGGGGACTGATTCCCTTTTGGGCCAGTCACTAGCAGCCAGTTGATGAATTGCAGTTTTAAGACACTTGAATGTTGGTTTCAAGAGAAAGACCGGAAGGTTGATGCTTGAGGGAGTCTGCAGAATTTTTCATCTTAAATTTAAGACCCTTTATATAGCCGGCCCAAAACATTAATACCATAATAGCAGGACAGGGCAATGTCTTTTTGCAACAAAAAAACATGGGTCACATTAGTCTGAACAAAATCAACAGATGGGCTAACTAAAACATCAAATTCATGAATCTGCCAGATTTCATGTGGCCCTCAGAACAGTAAAAATATAATGGTTTCCCTGCTAATGGCTGTACACAAAGCAGCATCACCTGACTTTGAAAGACTTTAAAAGCACCTGACCATTACTTTTTATTTTCATTAATGAAATCATAGCCTTTTGAAGTCAAGGAATCATGTTCTGTTTACATTGATGTTTCAGTGAAAAATAATCCTATAGCCAGTAATTCTACTCTGAAATGTGCATTCCGAGGCAGAATTTCCATTTTGTTACACAGACATGTGGGGGTGTGTTTTTTACGAGACAATTCAGCTCAGTCTGGATCAACTTTCTCTTTTAGATAGAATACAATCCTTTTGTGGGAGACTTTGAGTTTTCTAACCCTGCAGATCTCATTCATGCACAAACAGCTACATAACACACTAAAGAAAAGGAAAAATAGAAACCACATTTACACAGACCAATCTCCTAACAAAGCATCTTTTTTGTATGATGAGAGAACAATAAAAAGTGACCACGAAGAGATTGTATATTTCAGTAAAATGAAACACATGCTGTCTGACCTGGTTGAGTTGTAAAGCTCCATCATCAAAGCGCTGGGCCCGAAGTTGTTTGGCAATGTTGTGCAAGTTTAGAACGGCTTCTTGTATCTCATGGATGCTGTGGTTTGGGGAGCAAGGTAGCAGCTCTTCAGCACTGAAGTGTTTGTCAGGAGCTTCAATCATACTCTGAGCATGATCATAACTCATCTTGATGCAGGAACATATAACAGTTCGGCCAAACCACTCACTCAGGATCTACACAGTACAGAGGAAATGTGGGGACAAAGAGATTATTCTGAGACAGGAAATCAGGAGGCCCTCTACACTGATAAAAATTATTATGTGGTAAAGTAAATACTTCAGAAAAACGAATTATTTCTACATTAATTTATTTCAGGAAAGAAGAAACATTAAAAAAAAAAAAAAAAGTAAATTCTATATTAGAACTCAATTTTTTTTGGGGGGGGGGTGTTTACACTCTATAAAGAGTTATGATCCTGTTATAAGGAAGGAGTGCAGACACCCACAGAAATGCACAGGGCCCTGTGGATATTAGTGTTTCACAATTTGGTTTCAATAGTGTAGGACGTAATCTTGCACACCTTTCCCTCTGGAGAAAGCTTCCAAATAACAGAGAATGTCAGTCGATCAGTCAGAGGATTCAAGCTGCACAGCTCCTCACACAGAAGTCGAGGCAACATGGGAATTACCTGTAGTGCACAAAAAAAATTATTTACTACCATTTTATCAATGTAAAACGGCATAAAACTTAATGTAGTTAAATAAATGAAGAAATAAAGAAAAAAAAAGAAAGGTCACACAAATTAATGTAGTTGAAAACATGGATTAAACTGAGTACTTGGAAACACAACTATTAATCTTGCTTTGTTTTTATTTGGAACTATTATGGTGGACTAATTACATTAAAATCTAATTCACCAATTCCAGTTCTGTGAATTGTTGAATAAAATCATTACTTTTGTATCATGACAGTTGAACCATTAAGAGTTACTTCTCAGGTTCGTTTAAGTCACAGTGACACTGTTTATAATACAACAGGAAGACATGCTGCTGATGTTTAGACGCATGCTACAGTCTGTTCAGCCAATGGCAACACACTTGACCAGCTAACCAATCTAAGCCCATTTCGCCTTTCTGAAGGAGGGCTTCATAAAAGCAGGGAAGTAGTTAAAACCATATCAATAAAAACTTTTAGAAGTGCAGATTCTGTGGTGTGTCGAGTTTTAAAACCTGACTGGAAACCATCAAGAATATTGTGATCTTCCAGATAGGCCAGTAATTGACTTCAAACTATCTTTCTGAAAGAAAATTGGTCTAAAATGTGCAAGATCTGATCCATTGGGATTTTAGAACAACTCACATGGACATTAAAATCCTCCATAATAAGGACATGACGGTATTTAGGCATAATATCATATCATAACAGTAAGTTGAAATGACATGACTACACAAACAAATGCACAAATCTCTTTATATCAGTTTTGTATTTGTTAAGGTGTAGGGTTGAATTTGGTGTGGGGCATATTTCCAACACGATGCATTAGATTTTAGCAACATATTTGAATTCTGAACCATCACAAAATGTACCTGAATGTACCTGAAGCGATGTAATAAAAGCGCAGCAATATGTACCTATATCAACATAATAACTTGCCAGGGTTCAGGTATTGAACCTGTGTTTTAGCACCATTCAGAGGCATTAAAAATGGTGTTGCACAAAAAAGGTTATCATCATCTACTAGTCTTCCCAGACTTCCCAATTGTTTACTTGTTCAGTTGCTTTATTATTTGTGTATATATATATACACACACAAGATTTCTTGAGAGTTTATCATCACTATTAAAGTTTTAAAATACTTTAAGGTGGCCCCTACCTCCATTGTTGTTTTGCTTTCCTCCTTTGTTCATATTTTATTATTAATTTATTTGTATAATGAGTGGTGTTTTAGGTCTTTGTTTAATTAGCCATTCTCCCTTCTTTACTCCCAGTATTTCACATCTTTACATGCCTATTTGTGGAGTCTTTTCCAAATCTAAGATAAACATAAATGTTTTAAAGTGCAAAGTGCAAAAGTGTATATCAAACTTGGACTTGTACCTTCTGAACAAGATAAACACTTGTGGCTCTTTTACCAGCAATTTGATCCAAGACACTTCCGTCTTCCACAAAGTAACTCACATCAGCTATATGAACACCAACTTCAAAATTGCCTACAGGAGGAAAAGACAATTCTTTTTTTACTGTATCAGTTACTGTATACATTTTTTATGAGCTCCAATGTTCAAGGAACCACACATACCATCAGAGAGCTGTTTGCAGGATAGTGCATCATCTAGATCTCTGGCTGTAGATGGGTCGATGGTAAATACACATTCTTTTCTTAAAAAAATAAATGAAAATTAAACCAGGAAAGAAGTGTCTTGTATATTTTTGCAAAAATTAAATTGAGTCAACAGCCCTAACAGAGTGCTGAAGTGTTGGGAAAGGTTGGTGGGTTACCTGAGATCTCTTCTTTTAGAGAGCTCATGAGGAGGGATGCTCCAGGGAAGATCTTGGGGAAGACAATTCAAGACCTCCTCCGAAAACTCTGAGAAGTCAACATCATACTCAATCAGGAAGCCTTCTGTTTCTGGCTCTATTTCACCTGCTTGCCCTAATGTTTTTGCAAGCCGCCTAAAATCAGAGAGAAAAGAAAAAATGATAAATGTTTTATGAAGAACGATTGCTAATGCATACCCTATAATATGAAGAAAATACCGGCAACCCAGATCTCACCCTTCAGCAAAGCTGTTGTCTGCTGGCCAGTCTGTTATTCGACAGATAAAGAGTGTGTTTTCATAGTCTCCAGGTCTGGACACAAAATCTGCAGGACAGTCTGCTAGAGGCACATTAACTCTCGGAATCCGGTGGTCGACAGGAGAGAACATTGCAAAATTCTTGTTGGGAAGAAATTTAAGGAAGCCCGATGATGCCCTGGAGTGCTTTTGCTCAAGAATGAATACAACCTGAAAATCACAAGCATGTACAATTATACACATCAAAATACGAAAAAAAAATCATGCTATAATTTTATTTTCTACAAAGTGGAACGGATTATTAACAATTTACTTCCATAATACATGTTCTTTATGTTATTTTGAGTCATCAGTGACGCATATTGTTCCAAAGACCAAGAAGAAAGAAATTGTAGACAGATAGGGCTGGACAAAAATTTGTTAATGATAATTATTGTGATGTAATTTTCCTTATTAAACGATAACAAGGGTGTGATGAATGTTTGACAAAAAAGTTCAAATGTGACCCTGGATAACAAAACCAGTCGTAAGTGTTAATTTTCCAAAATTGAGATTTATATATGACATGAAAGCTGAATAAATAATCTTCCCATTGATGCATGATTTGAATGGATAGGACAATATTTGACCGAGATACAACTATATGAAAATCTGGATTCTGAGGGTACAGAAAAATCTAAATGTTGAGAAAATCACCTTTAAAGTTGTCCAAATTAGATCAATCAAAAATTATTTTCGGTAAGAAATTGCCTAAATACCTTCATGGAACATGATCTTTACTTACTATCCTAAGGATTTTTGGCAAAAAAGAAAAAATCAATAATTTTGACCCAAACAATGTATTTTTGGCTATTGTGACTTAAGACTGGTTTTGTGGTCCAGGGTCACAAATGGTAGCACAGTGCAAGTTTGTAATGTTCAGCCCTATTGGTCGAGTTTTCAATTGTTAAAGGAATAGTTCACCACAAATGAAAATTACAGTATATTTTACTCACCCCTAAGCCTTGTGGAAATATCTGACTTCCACAAGTACAAGCCCAAATACGTGAAATCTTCTTTTTTAAGTGAACTATCCCTTTAAGTGAGCATACTGTATATCCTTTAAAACAAATTACTTACCTGTCCAGTCCTTTGCATAGCTCTCTCTGAACTTGATCCAGAAATGTTGCATGCACTTTCATGTTTGACAGATTGTGTTGTGACAAGGGCTAAGAAGGGAAAATAAATAAAAGAAAGAAAGAAAGAAAGATAAATACATTAATTTATAATATAGACTTTGGGTAATGGGTAAACAGAATTTTGCCTGTAACATTATACCTGTAGTAAAATCTGATTACCTTTATCATGGAGACTGACATTCTTCATTTTACTGATCACCTCCTCATCTTCATTGTAATGGGCCTCCACTATGACATCAGGAGCCTTTGACAGCATCTGATTGGCTAAAGTTTTCTCATTTATATCTCCACTGACTGCTGCCTGTGTAAAGAGTGTTCCCAATATGGTTCATTCAATAAATTTAATTGATATACATCACTTTATAATCACTTTCATTATATGATACGGTTTTGTCTTATAGTAGATTGATATCATCTATTGTCATCACAGCCTTGCTCAAGGGAGTTGAGTTACCTGAGTTGTGGTATTGAAGGTGGAGAGAGCTGGATATTCACTCCCACCACCTACAATCCCTGCTGGACCTGGGGCTCGAACCCGTGACCTTTGGGTTACAAGTCCAGCTCCCTATCCAAAATTCACTTTTTCACATGGTGTTTACATATCTGTCATGTATCTGTGCTTGCACTGTGTGACCACAATGACTTTATTTGTTAAAATGTAAGTGCATTTTGATAAAGTACCTTCCACTGTTCAGGGGGGAGTATTTTCACTACAACAACATCTCCATTGAGAGCCCTGTTACGAGCTGCAATCCCATCCAGAAAGATGTCAGCTGACCCATCCTGTACCAAGAAAAAAAAATTAAACATGCAATTCACAATTAAAATGTATGTTGTTCTCAGAACTATTGAACCCCCTTTGAGAAACTTGAGCTAAGGTGGCTGTGAAAATTAATCTGTACTGTTTGCACATTTAAGATTCAAAAATACAAAAAGATGTGGTAGAAGGTACATTTGACAGGGTAAATGAAAAATGCATGGCACAGGATTGTTTAAGCAATTATTCTGACAACAACTTAATGTTCCACAGTATGTTTATCTTAAGGGTATAATGTATATGTTCAATAGTATGTGCAAAAAAAAAAAAAATACTCACAGGAGATGGGACAAAAGCTTCCGTGTACTTCTTAGGGTTTATTCTCAGTATTCCCTTAAAGAGAATAACATTTAAACATTTGAAATATGCCAACTGTTTAAATTGTTGTCAATTTTGAGATTTTGCTCTACAGAATAAGTGACAATAATAAGCCCATGTACAATTTTTCTACTTGTTATTTAAAAAAAAAAAAAAAAAAAAAAAAACAAGGGGGAAAAGTCCAAGTTAAAATGTAGCATCTTTTGTTGCTAAAAAGTCACCCAAATATAATAATATTTATATCAAATCTATATCAAAATACAACCCTATATTATATAATTATAATATTTATAATTATGTGGTTTATCAACCTCTCAAAAGTTCAATGAAATTTATATTCAGTGACTGGAAACTATACTGACTTTTACAAAGCCATGCAATGAAACATGACAGCTTTCAGAAATTGTGTGAAAAGTAAAGCTTTTGTGTGCAAGCAGCTAAAAAAAACTATTATTTTGTTTAATTGATTGTTTGTTTTAATTGTGTACTGTGTGCACATTTATTTTTTAATATGAATAAAATAAATATCAATAGATACACATTTGTTGGTTCTGAATTGACTGTACATCTTGAAAATATGTTCTGTGCACATTTGTGTGGTTTGAATTTTATATTTTTGCATAATGTACATTTATTCTGTAAACATTAACTGTATTGTACTTACTAAAATTTCAAAATTTACATGTCTAAATTTGTTAAATTTATTATTTGCATATTTAAATAAGATCTGTATTTGAAAAAGTAGTTTTGATAATGTAGTTTTACTAGTCTGCTGTCTCACATCAGCAACACATCAACATATCCAGAGCTGCTCTCAGAAAACACTTAGTGTTCATTTTAGAACTTTATTAAAAAGAATATATATCATCAAATACACAAACTGAAAACTCAAAGGTGTTTAGTACAAGCTGTCAAAATAAAAAAAAAAGTTTGGTTTAGCCTGAAGAAGGAAGGACTGAAATATATTACTGTTATTAAATATTTTAGCATTTGCCCATGTTTTAGTTTAGTAGACCTCTCATATAGAGAAGCAAAGGGTGTTTTATTTCATCTGATTGTATTTTCAATAAAATATTTTTTTTTTACAACCCTACATGTCACACTGCAGAAAATGGTCATTTCTCAACATAAGTTAACTACCCAAATGTACAGCTTTACATGTACTGTGTCACCTTTATGAGTTCTCCTCTCTTCAGGCCTGCAGAAACATCCTCCGTGGACATGTACTGCTCAAACAGTTGCTTCCGGGACCCTCTACCACTTTTAGCCCCTTTATCTTTATTGCTTTGTTGCAAGTTCTCTTTCGATGCTGTGAAAAAAAGGCAAAAACAAGTATTAAAAGAAAGTGCAACTTACATGAAAAAAACACTTCTTTTTCTCCAAGGTTTTACCATGTATATATTCCATTTGTGTTAACTTTTAGCTTGAGTTACAACCCTTCTTATAAATGGTGAGTTTAGCAGCTGGGTGTGATACCCCTCACCAAAACCGATTCAAGACAAGTCTGAATGCCATCTTAAAGACTTATCAGCAATAAAAAGGGTTTGTTCCCAACCTGTATGTGATTCTTTCATCTACAGAACACAAAAGATATATTACATATACACACCAACAAACAACAAATAATAACTTGACTTCTAGTTGATCAATTGGAATCCGAAGTGGCTTGTATGAAAGGCAAAAGCATCTACATTATGCTTACTTTACCTAAATACAATCTTATCATGCCTTGATTACTTAATTAGGACAAAACTGTCAGACTTTGCTTAGACAAAAGACTTGTCATTTTACAGAAATAATGTACAGTACAGAACATTATGTCATGGTGCAGTAGAAAAATAATTAATATTGCGATAATTTGGAGGACGTCACATGACTCAAATAAAGCATTTCTTCAAGACTCTCAGAGTTCATCAAGAATCTTAGGTTTTATCTTCAATGCCTCCTCCTTTATCTTACCCTAGACATGCTCAATGTTCATGTCTGGTGACTGGGCTGGCCAATCCTAAAGCACCTTGACCTTCTTTGATTTCAGGAACATTGATGTGGAGGCTGAGTTATGAGGAGGAGCACCATCCCGCTGAAGAATTTGCCTTCTCAACAGTTTTCTTTCCTCACAAAACTTTTTCTTATCTCCAGTTGACATTTTGATACATTAAAGATGTCTGCCACCTCAGCAGGACACATGGTCCTCAGGCTCTTGATGATCAGCACTTGGTCTGTGGTTGAATCGATGGCATGCTGTCAGGTCAGGATCCATTTCAAATGAAGGTTATGTGTGCTGGGGTTCTTCTAAACACCAGGGAATGTGTTAATTACAGTATTTGACACAGGTGACGCTCTAATCTGTGACTGGTTGAATCCTTTAAAGAAGTGACAAGACCTTTGTCTAAGCAAAGTCTGACCTTTATGTCCTAATTACAAAATTAAAAATCAAGGCATAATAAGATTTCATTTTGGTAAAATAAGCATAAACTTGAGGCCTTTGCCTGCAAGTCACTTCTGATTGCAAAATATCAATGAGTTATTATTTGTTGTTCCTACAAGCTGGATAGGCGACAAGACTTTTGTCAGGGAGTGTATACAACTATTGACTTTCACTATTTATTGTAAATAAAAAACAAGATGTTTGACGATACCTTTTATGTTTCACAGAGGAAATATACGTTTTCAAAGAACAATTTTTTTGGATGACAGTGTGGATGAGAAATTTTAGAAAATGCAAGTAAAAAAAATAAAATACTAGTGTGGATGGAGAACATTTTAGAATGTTTCCGGATTAACGTAGACCAGGGGTTTAACGATTTGCGTATCGTGTATTGTAAGATTTATGATCATTTTCCAAATCATAGTGATAATCCTTATCCCCTTGTTGGTGGAGACTGACGAAGTCACTCCTTATGAAGGAGTGACTTCATAACAACTCTGTGACTGTTCTTAAACGGCCCAGCCAGAGCCCTGACTTAAACCCAATTGAGCATCTCTGGAGAGACCTAAAAATGGCTGTTCACCAATGTTTACCATCCAACCTGACAGAACTGGAGAGGATCTGCAAGGAGGCAGAGGATCCCCAAATCCAGGTGTGAAAAACTTGTTGTACCTTTCCCAAAAAGACTCACAGCTGTATTAGATCAGAAGGGTGCTTCTACTAAATGAGCAAAGGGTCTGAATACTTAGGACCATGTGATATTTCAGTTTTTCTTTTTTTAATAAATCTGCAAAAATGTCAACAATTCTGTGTTTTCGTCTGTCAATACGAAGTGCTGTGCGTACATTAATGAGGGAAAAAATGATTAAATGATTTTAGCAAACGGCTGCAGTATTTCAAAGAGTGAAAAACTGAAGGGGGTCTGAATACTTTCCGTACCCACTGTATTTAATTTTTTGTACATTTTATGCAATCCATCAGTCCAACATTATGCTGCGTTTGTTGGGGAACATCCCACCTGAAGATAATTACATCATTCCCTTTGACAAGTGCATTCCAAAAGACTAAAACCTTCTCTGTTCACTCAATGATCACTTGGATGATTTGGAAAATGATCATGAATCATACGATACACAATATGCGAATTGTTACACCCCTAATGTTGTTTAAAATGTATATATGAAACAAAAGAGGCTTGGCTTTGAGACACTGGTTCTTCATTTCAGTAAGTACCTTGTATTTGAGGAGCTTTGAAGGTTTCTTTTGACGATTTCCCAGCAATAATGAAGTCAACTTCAGCACCACATTCTCCCTTTTCTTTTCTCGCAAAATTTCCTTTTGATCTCTTCTTCTTTGATTTGTTCTTTGTTTGTTCCTCCTCACACGAACAGCTCAACTGTTGACCGTCACATTGCTCAGATCCCACCAGATTTGAGCTCACTTTGACGTCTTTCTCATTTCTCTTGTGTCTTGAGGGTACCTTTTGGGGTGCAGTAGTCTTATGTAGCTCCATCCTGTCATGCTTTTCCAGCTCTTCGGTACATGCCACCTGATAGCTGGTTTTGTCCGTGTACAAACAGATGGAGGCTTGTTGAGAGGATAAGCTATCAACAGAATAGGAGGACTCTGAATTGCCCTTTTTTCTCCTGCTCACAACATTCCCAGACCTGCTACCTGATGTACTCACGCTCTCCTCCACCTGCTGCTTCGCTAACTCTTGCAAGTAAGAACGAAACTTGCCATTCTGATGCTGATTCAGAAGTCTGGCATAGGCATCCTTCTGGGATCTGAGGAGATGTTGTGCACCATCTCTAGGTTTAGTAGTCTTCTTGACTTTAGGTGAAGATGCCATAATCTCTACAAAGAATCAACATGTCAAGGGTCACAAGTGGTTAATGGAACAAGCTGCTATTTTTTTTGCACATCAAAAACTAGCTAACGTTATCATATAAACAAATCATGACTTTTAACGACTGAAATAAGGTTTTAGAATTCTGTTAAGCGTGCGTTTTGTTCAACTACAGTCACTTTAAGCCCATGTTACATTAAATATGAATTCTTATGTTTCATAAGAATGCTCTTCATTGACACCGTTTTGTACAAAATAAAAAAGTACTATGACATATTATTTTATATACACATATGTATGCAAGCTATAATAATAAAACCTTAATGGATAGTGAAATTATTGACTTTATGAAATTATTGTCATATTGTGTACTTACTTAACTTAAAAAAATAAATATAGAAATTACTAATATAGAAATTCTTTAAGATTAATAATTGTATAGAGATCTGTGGTTATGAAAGCCAACTCTAGGACATAAAAGCGCTTGCAGTTGACGAAAAACCCTTATTAAATTACTATTTTTTTCACGTTTTTAGTTTAGTATACATGGTTTAACAATGAAAGGATTTACTGCAAGGTAATCCGAAGTCATTCGTTTACCACATCCTGGTCCACGCAGTATCAATTTGCATTTAACGTTATACCAATGGAAAGCTATATTAACAAGTATAAACATAAACACCTACAGCTGTTTTTCAGAATGAACGCCGTTGCAAAATTTCGCCTGATACCTTCGCACCACACCACCATCTGCACACTCCTTCCGGGTCCTATAACTGATACGCTCCCTTTGCATCATGGGATTTGTAGTTCTCTTGAGGCTGCAGTTTCAGGACCACAGTTTTTTTGTTTTTTTTTGTAATAGCGCCATCTACCGAACTGGATCCTTAGAAATTGGTGTTTTTTTAATTAAAACCATTAGAACGTTAGATGCTACTTCAGTGGTAAATGTTGATCATTTGATTCTGTTTTGCTGGTCATGATCTGGTCTGATAAGTGAAAGAGGGACAGTGACAGTAAAAAAACCTGAAGAAAGAGTAAAGGTGAAGAGGCGTTTGATCTGGAGATCAATGCCACATTAAAAAGTGGAAACTAAAATGAGCCTAAATATCTATCACCATATGTAAAACTTTAAAACACTATCAAGAACACTAAAAATATTTCCATTTTTTCCACATGCTTGTATAAGCACGAGATCTTTTTAATAAGTTAACGTAAAACCTTTCATTTATACTTTTAAAATATATTAGAGACTCTTACATCTGTTTACATTCTAAAAAATAACAATAAAAGAATTTACCGAGCTTAAACAAAGGCACAATTGCTATTTGCTGATTCACTCCTGCTTTTGACTTGTAAAAAAGCAGCTACTGTAGCTTTGTTTACAAAACATCTGTGAAGGACTTTGTGACCTATTCAAAACCATCTGTGTGGATCCTGCCACTCCTGGACTCTCTGAGCTCACACAAAAATCTCCTTAAAATATATTAAAGTAGAAAATCAGGGGATTTAAATGAACCTGGGTAAATCTTGAGCTCAGACAGACTGCAAACGTGAGCGCCGCTTGTTTTGGTGTGCTTTTGTTTTATATATATATATATATATATATATATAACTAATCTAGTAAATCAGTGTTAACAAATGTAACCAAATGACCCAATCAATGAAATTAGAACGATGCAAATCAGCTATCAAACAAACAGCATATTTGCATTTTCTCAGTGTTGCATGGTATACTGTATCACTTTTCAAGCATGCAGTCTACATATCAAACTGTGACATTTTATCCTACCCGTCGGATTTTCCTACCAGGGCTTATGGCGCACATGCACATCAATAGTGCATCCTCCTTCTCACTCGGAACAACAATATTTCATGTCTGTGCACTGTGTAAAACTGCAAATATACTGTAACACATAATACCTATATTTGCATTACAGTAAGGGTAAGTTTAGGGTTGTGGTAGGTGTAGACATTAATAAAACATCATTTATTTGCATTTTTGGTTGTGAAATTGTGCTACCTAGAGTAGCACAAATCGACAGAACACCGTAACCGCCATAGACACACCAGACTGAACATTTTTGTTATATTCATCAGGATACGTTAGTCCAAATTTACACAAACAAACATCTAAACACATGTGGAAAGAAAAAAACAAATAAGGTTTTTGTTTGTGTGCGTGTGTGTGTGAGCACGCAAGACCCGCGTGAAGGACACAGTGTCCTATTCAAATGAATACATTAATGCTAACATGTGTCAACCAATCACTGCAATGTGCAACATATATACACACATGCATGCAGTTACTCCAAACACAAGCTTTGACACGCTGCGGACATGAACGTGACAGTTGCACTGCTGTTTTTACTCTCAGGTAACAAGACATTAGGGTTTGTATGTTTTTTATTACTGTAATTGGAACATAAAGTCCAATCTAATTATCTTAGCCTACTAGCTGGTTAGTAATTCACTGAAATGCAACAGCACTTTTTCATGAGTTACATAACAGCCTAGGTATTTTTTTATATGTAACTTTAAGTAATTAAAAATTAAGTAATTTCTGAATTAGATCTACCTTAAAAGAGTGAAGTAGGCCTATAAGGGCTATTTACTTTGAATTTAATTGCGGATAATTCTGATGTAATTGCATTAAATACTCAATATACTATAGAAAATGTTACATGAGTAATAACGGATTTATGATCAAAATGCAACATCTAATGTTACTATGAGCCATCTCTTTTAAGCATCTCTCTGTAACGCTTTCATGAATTCGAGAATGATTTATGCAATTAATTTAAAAGAATAAAAAAAGAGCAATTTTACATCTATTCCTGTATTATTTAGCTGGTCAAGGTACAAGTATTTTTTATTTTATACAATTTATAAACACATTCATGAGGTCTGTCAATCTTCTGTTTTATTAGAGGTTTAAAAGTTAAGATATACATATTTTCAGTTTCAACAAAGTTTAATAGTGCAGTATAAAATGAATTAGTAATGCTTAAGTGCAATGGATTTAACTATGTTAAAATGTTTCTTAAAAGGTGCACGAGTCTGTCACTTCATGTTATTCCTCCTCTTACAGGTCTTTTGGGGGGTTACTCTCTTCTTCCTAGGAACTTCTATTATGTACAGGATCTAATGATCTGGTCGCAGGCTCAGAGCTACTGCAAACAGATGTATACAGATCTGGTTTTTGTGTACAGTCAGGAGGATCTAGACAAACTGGAAGCTTCTCGTCCTTTTTTCGCCTTTGGTTATGCATGGATAGCGGGGTATGATATGAAATCTGACTATTCAGACACTCAAAACATTACGGAGAGTGAAAACACCACGACTGTCAGCAACTCCAACTGTCTGGCATTAGATGTTTTTTCCTGGAAACGGGTTAAAAAGGATTGCAAAATGACATTTTCATTTTACTGTAGCAGAAGTGAGTAGCAGAAGTTATGTTTAAAAATGAAAACTCAAGATATTTTGTTTTGTTTTAAGCATGTTTATTTGTAATTGTTTGTGTCTTTAGGTGAAGGCAAAAGGGTGGTGTTGCGAATGCAGGTGAAGCCTGATGGAAAAGTGAACATCCAGGACCCTGTAATTAGGGCAAACGTGGTAGCTAAGGTACAAAACATTTTTTATGCTTGTGTGCTGTAAAATGCTTCATGTTTTAATGTCATCAACATTTTTTGCAACATATTTGTCATAAAGATTGTTATTCCATGTAAGGCCTTTTTTCTCTTCAGATCAATGATGAATTAAACAAACTTGGGCTTGGCAATGCTATCAAAATACGGTGGCTCACAAGGCGGGAAAGAGAGAGGAAAAACAGTGAAAATGACACTTGCACTTTGGATACTCTGTAATTTTCGGGGGGGGTGGATTTGTATAATACAAGTGCATTCTTACAATGCTGAGTTATGGCATATAATGTAGCACTTTACGTTTATCCATATATTGCATAGAAATGGTTTTGTTAAAAAATGCCTATAGGCCACTGTTATATAAGTGCCCCTATCATCATTATAAAAATTTTGGTTTTGGGAGTCCTAAACAACAGGATAACATGCATGTACGGTCAAAAAACACTTACATTGTGTATTCATTTACTTATTCAACAACTCCCATAATTATTTGTTCAACAATTAATTTGTCCAAACCCCTCCCTTTGCATGATGGTGATCCGCGGTGATTGGTCGATTTCATTTAAAACAGTGTCTATGAGCTTTTTAACATTCTAAAAGCGGAACAGTGGCAAAGAATGAATTTGCATTTTCACTCAGACCACAGCTGAAATCTATTTTTTTAAATTCCATATATGGGCACTTTAAATAAAAAGTCATAGCTTTATCTGTTTTGTTGTTGTTGTTTTTTAGTTCTTTTTTTATGGTTGAACTCTCCAATGATTTCTTTGTATTTCAACCAGAGTTGCAAACGAGAGGCAGAATTGGCTTGTTCTTTTTTAAATAATAAAATGCATAGCTATGTATATGCTATGTATAAAGGGGTTTCATTCATTGCTATAGTACCATAAGGGGGGCACATACATATAACTATTTTATTTGCATTAAAAATGTTGAACTATTACTCTTACTGAACATCTCTGTGATCTGTTATGCATGGTGAGAATGTGTTATGTAAAGCATGGTGCATAAGGGTAATGTACAGGAAGCCGCACGTTATTGCAAAATAAAATTATCAAGGATTTAATAAGTACTCGTGTTATGAGTTTATTCAGTTATGTGTTTCAGGCACAATCCATATCAGTCAGAAGAGGGCGCCATCACACAGATTTTGCGCACTTAGGCCTCTTTATTAGGTTTCCCTTTAAGAGGTTCTGCTGATCTGTAATATATTTACAGATTACGTCTATAGAGTAGTAGTTATTACAAAACAACTCAAAGAAATATTAATTAAGTTAAATATTTTTTATAAAAGAGTAGGTTTATATTTTTTTACAACTTAGTCTTGTAGTGCCTCGTCATAACCTCTAGTGCGCAGCACAGCCCAATAATGGATCCTGGATCTACATAAACGTCCAAAAATACAGACTTGTCCCAATCCCTACCCCTAAACCTATCCATATCAAAAATGTATGCCTGAAATCAGTGGGAAATGATAGCTGATTAGAAGCACCTAACCCTGATCATAAACATAAAACAGATATTTCTCTCAGATCTGATTGGTTGATTGGAATATTGCTGCTGGATCAACATTTGTTCCTGATGTTCACCTTACAGGAAACCTGCAAATAGTTTGTGTGCTGATATTACGAACATTAAAACATCATGGCATACAATATGGATTAAAATATTAATGATTTGCAATTATGACGGACTGAAGATTATAAAGCAGACATTGTGGCTTTTAATGCTTACACTTCCACCCAAGGACTGCTTTGCCACCCAAGTTTTTCTGCATGTCCCTGCTGTCCATCTGGCTTTCTCTATTGACAGTCATTTAAAAATGTCTGTGTATTCAGAAGTCGGCTTAAGAGTAGGCTCATATTTTAATTGAAAATCAAGATTTTTTTGATCCCGCTTGAAAGCATAAAGCATGTTTTAGCAGAACTTTTTGTGAACCCGGCCAATGGGGTCTTTAACAATTGTTGACTGCTTGGGTATTGTTTTCACGTTGAAATTATATATTTATATACAGTTAGTCAGGTAAGTTTACATTTGAGGGTTGACCCTCAGTAATATTCCACAGTCATAGGTTCTTACTTGAATACTAAACACGATCATTCTAATAAGGGGTCAAATGCACTGTATATTATCTAGGAAGCAGTTACATCTGGAATGGCCAATGACACAATATCTTATTAGTGCTCTGTATCAACAATAATATACCTCATGCCAAAAAGCTTTAGGGTGTTGTATTGAGTAAATACTGTCAGTGTATGTTTGTAATAGTTTGTCGCGTGTATAATCTGAAAACTGTGCCATGCAATTTTAAAACTTATCAGCTGGGGCTCTAATCGAAAATATATGTGTCTGTGACGCACATAATACGGCATTCTGACTTGAAAAAACAAACCCTGCCCACCATCTGCGTCAAGTCACACCGTGTGTGGTTTCCAAGCATGTTCACAAATGTGAAAATCTGAAGCTCCCACCTCCTCCATGATAGCGCAGTAGATTTAGTTCTACTGTGCTAACATCTGATTGATGCTTTCGCTTAATTTATTTGTTTGCCCAAGTTTCTTGGACTTTCAGGCTACGTTGGGTATTTTTTATTCTATTAAACCTGCAAATAAACAGCGTTTTAGGATTTGCAAAAATGTTACAACAAATTAAGCTTTTGACGTCAATATCAAATGATTATTCTGTACATGCCAACTTGGGTTCATAGGGTTATTAAGGTAAAAGGGGGACATAGTGAATGCATAAAAAAAACTTGAAAAGCAAAAAAGCTGAAATATTACAGTTATTAATAAAAGCATTGGCATCAGGCTTTCAAATCACATTGTGTATCAGATTTTATAAAATTAAAATAATGACAGCATATATATATATATATATATATATATTTATTTATGCTATCATTTTATATATATATATATATATATATATATATATATAAACAAAACGTGAGTCCATAAGGTCAGTGATATATGCATTTTCCTGCATATATATAGCAGTAATATTGCTGATATTGTTATAATCACACCATATATTAAATAAATTAAATAATAAATAAACAAACACACACACACACTACACATATACACATATGATCTTATTATATATATATATATATATATATATTCTAAATATTTTTTTAATATGTGCTATATATATTAACATCATGATCATGTTTCATCTATATCAATGTATATGATGTTTTCTGTACTTCTGAAAAATTTCAATAAAGCACTTGACCGCATTGAAAACTACAAACCGTGTAAGGATTCAGTGAGCAAATGCAGGCTGCCAGTGCCGTGGGTGTGTGTCAGCAGGAGTGTGGTAGTGCGTGATCATGTCTGTGTGCAGGGGAGGTGAGAAGCTATGCATTTCTAAATGGGTGAAATTGTGATTCATTTCCGCCGGCTCATCAGGTGTAGGAGGCAGAAACACCTCTCTGTGTTTGGACCCTAATGACTTTATATGAGCATTTCAGAAGGGGAAATCTCTTTTGCATCAGCTCAGATCCATGATGCGTCTGAATTAGATCATTCTTCACAGGAAAGCACTGCATTTATTCGGGACAATAAGTCATGGACTGTTTTTACATTCAGGCCCCCATGTGTTTTAAAGTCGCAGTAAAAAGGAAATAGTGTGTTGTGATGTATATCCGAATGAGAAGGTTTATTAAAAAAGAAAAAATGTAGGATGGCGACTTATTGGTTGCTAATTGGATTTTGAGATGTGGGCAAAATTGGAGGCAGGTGAACGTGAGCTTTAAGAAATAGTATGCCTAAAAAACTGAAAATTTACTCACCCTCAGGTCATCTAAGAAGTAGATGTTTTCTCGATGGGAACAGTGTATCAGCAGTGTATCCTCTGCAGTGAATGGGTGCCGTCAGAATGAGATTCCTATAACATTCCTGAAATGTGAAAAGCTGCATATAGTTGTAAGAAACAAATCCATCATATTAGCTTTAAACTATAATGTTGTGCCAGCTTTAATCTCTTATTAAGATTTGACATATTTTAAGAATATTATTATTACCCTAGGCCTATATTATAGTGTATCTAATAGTTTTTAGCCAGGCTGTTTTGGTCACCATTGCTTTCCTTAGTATTTCCTACAAAGTCAATGGTGACCAAAACAGCCTGGTTACAAACTTTCTTCAAAATATCTTCCTTTGTGTTCAGCAGAATAAAAATGATGAATGAATGAATACAGATTTGGTAGTAGTTGAGGGTGAGTAAATAATGACAGAATTTTCGTTTTTTGGGTGTACTATTCCTTTAAAAAGCATTGTTTGTGATCTTTTAACGCACCAAAAGCGGCACCTAGTGGTAAATAACGAATTTTTATTTAGGCCAAAATTGTTTTTGAAACAATTCGTTTTTAAAAAGAATCCCAATGCGTTTCATGTGGATGTCAACATGTTTTCATTCACTGAAAGTTGTGTTACACACAGAATTGAAGGTCATTTTCAAAAATCGGTACTTGGGGCACTTTTTAAAAAACACTTTTTAGACTATTTAAAAATGTTTGGTAAAACCTGCTTGCCTTCTGCCTGCTTCCTGTGATTCTTTCTTTGCTTTACCATCTGGCAACTGCAGCTGTGTGTGTGTGTGTGGGTTTATGTGGTTTATGAGGACACAAATTTTGTATAATGACATGGGTATGACATTTATGATTTATGAGGACATTTCCAGTACCCCCTTAATTTTAAAGGCTTAAAAACATCCTAAATTGTGTTGGAAATCTAAAAGTGCCTGTAGTTTCCTGTGAGGGGTGTGTGTGTGTGTGTTCACAGTGATTATTTGGTGAAGACTAAATGAGTGACTTTTATATCTCATTTTGAATTAAATCATTATTACCTAATAGCTAATTAAATTTTAAAATAAAGTTTTCTTCTGAAATGATTTCTATTGCACTTTGTTGGCAAAAACGCTGCAAGACTAAAAATGTCCTCACTCCATTTTGTGACCAAATACATACAATTGCTCTCGTGGAGCTCCACATACAAATAGTTTTCCCTTTACGACACGACTGGCAATGTATGGTTTTTGTTGACAACAATAACCTAGAAGTTCCCATAAAGGAAACATTTTCCTGCACTAAGGTTTATAGATTAGCAAATAGAAAGATTTTCATTTTCTGCTCCTGATCACCCATCAGCAGGGCCCTTTCACAGACTCACAACGGCCGTTTCTAAGCAACATCAGCAGGAGTCTTTCGTCAGGAAGTCAAAGCAACATAACTGGAATGCTTCAGAGGTCAGAGCTTCTCTGCCCTGAGTAATGTGTTCATTTTGAAAAGAAGTGTTCCTGCAAGAGCTTTTAAGATTTAGGTAGGTGGGTGATAAGCCACAGCTCAATTAAACAAGAAATAATGCAAGAACTACTTGTAATGATGCACCGTGCATTTGAAGACAGATCCATGTTACACTCTCAGAAATACAGGTACATATGCTGTCACTGGGGCGGTACCTTTTTTGTACTTATTTGTTCCTAAAAGATCCATTTTGGTGTCTTACAAATACATATTAGTACTTAAAGTGTAAATATCAGAACCTAATAGGTACAAACGTGTACTTTTTGAAAAGGTACTGTCCCAGTGACAGCTTTTGTATCTTTATTTCTGAGAGTGTAGAGCAAAGATGCAAAAGAACAGCACAACAGCATCTGAAGTTTCATTAACCCCCAAAAAGTTAATAAGCTACATGGCAACATCTTAAGCTACTTAAAGATCTAGTTGCCGTGACAACAAGAATGCCACAAAGCCTTCATTTATTCACAAAAGAATACCAAAATCCTATTAAAGCTATTTTTCAGCGATGATTCAAGGAAGCAGCATTAGGATGCTCTTTTAGATCTGCTGCATTCAGCTCTGGGACAAGGCTATAGATTTTTGTAAGGAGATGCAAGTTTTTATTTGGACATATTACATAATAAGGAAGCATTCTAATGCTGAAATAGTAAAATGTGGTTGTTGTATGATTGTGAGTTTTTATTGTAAACTTTAAACGTGTTGTCTCACTGTTGCACTTTACAAACCTCCACACTGTCTGATAAGCCACGAATAAACCCACGCTTCTGTCCTTAAGGATTTACGTCATGGAGAGAGGTGGGCATTTAAAGTTAATGCTTGTTTGTGCTTCTCTGCCTGGTGTCCTTCCTTAACACTTTCATCAATCGAATCAGTTTTCTATATCTGAAGTGGAATGATGTCATATTCTTGTCTTCTGACATAATAATGTGTGTGTATATAAATATATATATATATATTAACTTTAATTAAATGTTTAAATAATCCTTGAACAATGCACTTTTATAAAACTATTTGAATGATATCTTAATGTGAAGCACAATATAAAACTTGATTTTTGAGCCATTCATTAAAAACAGTAAAAAACAGTATAAGGTGAAGCTACAACACAAATAATTTTTTAATTCTCAAAAAACAATAATTTTGGTGTGTGCATATATATATTAATGTTGTCAAATGATTAATTGCAAATGACAAAAAAAATATTTAGTTTACATAATATATGTAAGTTTACTGTGTATATTTATTATGGATATAAATACACACTTATTCAGTATATATTTAAAAAATATTTACATGTATATACATTTATATATTAATATTGTTCTTTCTTTCTTTCTTTCTACTGTTTACTTACATTTTTTTCTGAGGCATAGTGAATGAAATTGTTTGAAAAAGAAGTACAACAATATAAAACATTTGACATTGTCATTACAATGCAAAGTACTAATACAAATTTTTCCAGCTGTGAGGAGAATAACTTTTCTGGTGTCGTCTAAATGAGTGACTTTTATATCTCATTTCGAATTAAATAATTTTTTTAATAATAGCTAATTAAATTATTAAATGAAAATTATTTCTATTGCACTTTGTTGGCAAAAACGCTGGAAGAATAAAAATGTCCTCACTCCATTTTGTAACCAAATACATGCAATTGCTCTTGTGGAGCTCCACATACAAATAGTTTTCCCTTTACGACACGACTGGCCACGTACAGCAGCACAGGCACTGCTCTCTGCTCAACTCATACCAAATTCCACTGTACGGGGAAAAGAGGGAGGAGGGGTGGAAGTTTAAGGGAAGAGCTTGTGGTTTGAGACAGCACGCTTTCACCAGGCACCATGCCAGAACCTTTTCCGTCCGGCTCATGTCTGCTGCTGGGTTATATATATGTGCCTGGTGATGTAATGCTCAGGAAAAGATCCAAAAGACAACTCCCCTTTTTCTTTTCCAGACAGATGTAGTAGACAGTGGAAAATTTGGGTAAGGACGCCAAGCAATGAGAGCTACCTTCTACAGGAGACTTTAAATTGTGTCCATGTGCAATAATAAATTTTTGAAGTGAAGTCATCATTCACTGCAGAAGAATAAATAAAAAATCTAACATGTAATTAAACTTATATTACATCCTTGGAACAATGTGTTCTTTTAAAAGAGATTACCTTCTGGATTTAAGGCCAAAGTAAATGGATGCTTTGTAGTACATGAAATAGGTATTGCTAGCTTTTTTTTAAATAAACTCCACTGTTACTTCCGTCCATTTGCAAAAGAAGCGTGTCTTATGTGGAATCGCATGTGAGTATAAAATGTTTCAGCATTTGTTTTAAAGTGTTATTATTTACTGAGGAAGAGATGGGAGGTCATGTTAAATTTTACATTTTGATCAAATTAGGCCAAGTAGATGGCACTGTACATACAGCAGGCAGCCCTTTCACTTGGTTATGAATAAGAGAAGATTTATTGAGTGTGCGTTTGAGTGCAAAGAAGGACATCAAAGCAGAATAATTCACATTTAATGGAACATTTAACAGGCTATAGGAGCCACAGACTATTTTACATCCAGAATGCGTTTGACTCATTATAAGTCATTGAATAAACTGTCAGGTAGTAAAAAGAAATGGACTCTATAAATGATTTTTATAATGATGCATTACTGAATTTGTAATAATATCTGTGAAAGCATGTTTATGCTTATGGTCCGTTTTTATCGTACCTGACCCATTTTATACTTTTCAATAGGCCCGCTGAATGAATTCAACCTTATTTTGGTGTCTTAGATTTTCCACACTCTCAGAAAGAAAGTGACAAAAGCTGTCACTGGAGCGATACCTTTTTAAACGGTACACCTTTGGATTTTATTTTATTGCATATAAGTGCCTTAATGTATAGATTATTCCTTAAATGGCACATATTGGTAACTTTTGAAAAGGTACCATAAAGGCCTGTTCACACCAGTGGATAATGTTTAGTGTGTGGGCAGTTTTGTCATGTTTTAATAAACTGGATGGATTCTAATATGTCACTGATTTCATCATTCATTAGTTGGAAAAATAATCATTCTGAAAGTGATTCAACGATATAGTTGCTCTTGTTATTGTTACAGTTGTGATATGAACATTCTATTCTCAAAAATGAGAACAAATTTTTAAAACGTAATTTTCATTGTGATCATTAGTTATAGTTCTTGATCTAAATGTCACTCACTGCAAAACATAAAAAAGTGCGCTATAATAAAACAAGTGCACTTTTTGCTGAAAATCACTGCAGTAATGCGTCATTCAGTAGCCTTGTTTTAGGATTGTTTTGGCCTTCTGTAATATTTTATGTGCGTCACTGTCACAGCATTTCATGAAACCCAAAAGAACCAATGACAAACACACTCAGACACAGCATAAACAGCCTTTATCTGATGAGTATCTGGTAAAAGTGGAGCTATTGGAGAGGGTCCCACTCAATTCACTGACTCATGGCTTTTTCAGGCAAGAAGTGCTTCCGGCGGGACAACAAACACCCACATGCCTCAATTAAATTGCCTGAACATTCAGAGTGAGCTTTTTGGTTTGCATCCTCATTCAAACCATTTTTTACTGTCTCTGATTCTGCATGCAATCCATTCGGGTGCTCAATATTAGGCCTCATTGTAGAAATTCCACATCTAAGCTTTCACAAATTCAATTTAGTATTTAATTTCACAGAAGAACGCAATGTTCTTTTGGTGGTAACTGGATCAGATCCTTTAAAATATTAATACAATAGACTTTCAGGGTTCATTAGTGCTCAGAAACTGCTAGCAGTCTGTAGACATCAGACTAATGATCAGCTATTAATTATTCATATGTATTTTCCTGTATAATAAAACACATGCCTTGTGTATAGCAGAGAGCAACTGAGGATTTATGTTTTTGCTTAATATTCAATAAGAGTGACAGACAGAAAGCAAGCGTGTATGCATGTGTGAAAGTTCTTTGAAATTGTCTGGTATGATTTGATACGCAGTGTAGTTTATTCATATTGGAAGAGATGCACGCCATCTGGTGTTATTGAGCTGTTTTTAAGGATCTCTGCGTTTCTGAGAGAAGGGAAGTGAAAAGAGATCATAGAAAATTCATTCAATTTGATAACCTAAAGGTATTAAAATGTGAAATGTTGCATTGTCCTCATTGATTTCTTGCAGCCTTGCATGCCAGCAGCACTCTTGCTTAGATAGAACTGTTTTAACGAGATATGCAAACGCAAATGATTTGAAACCATTATTGTGGCAATTACAATCAGCACAATTTGCTGAAGAGCAAAACGTTATAGGCATACCCATCATGAAAATAGCTGTTTTAGCAGAACATTGCCTGTGTAGTCTACTTTCTTGATGCAAAAATAGATGCACGCAGGAAAAGAAACCAAAGCTATATTGGCAAAAGAGAGTATGATGCATTTTCTAACAGATGGTGATGGAGAGAGTCCAAGCAGAGAAAGAGTGTTTCCCACTCATACTGGTTTATTATTGTGTCTCCAAAGTGCTTTCTGAAAAACATACAGCATTTATACAGGCCATAAATAAGCTACAATGACAAAATCTGGAAATGGATTCGTTGCAAAGCGACTTATAAATCTATAAACTGCATTAAAATATGCAGTCTGATTATTAAGGTGTTGTGCAATAGCATCTGCATGGCATGTTATGTATTATGTTATGTGAGATGTTCTGTTACGAAATGGCAAAGGTGCCTGAAGTGAATTGGAATTTGTTACTCATAATTATAAAAGTATGCATATGCATGCAACGTCACTGCAAATAAGCAATCCCTAATGCATCTACAGGACGATTCCGAGCAATCACGCACGTCCATACGAGCTTTTCTAATAGCATCACATGCAGTGTTTCGCTCATACAGGGCGAGACCACATTGACTGTACACACACTTGTATAACCGTTTGTATAACACTTCGGCGTACTCGGCTTCCCCGGACCAACCACACTCTTTTCCCTCGTCAGCGTCCCATTCACCAGCTTTTTCTTACTACTGATTTGCCCATACGCAACGCACGCCGTCACTGGCCATGGGTGTCCACGTGAGGCGTATGACATACTTATGTAAAGAGACTGGCGGCCCTTTCGACCAATCACAGCGCGTTTCTGCTATTTCCGCATTTTCCGCATGCAAATAAGTGGGGTTTGACCAATGGGAGCGCGCGGTGGGAGGAGTTTGAATTCAGGTCATGCTGCGAGCTCGGCAGATCCAGGGCAGCGGTGCGAGAGAGCATTCAGCGCTGAAGTGTGTCAAAGTGACGCTGGGGCTGGACTGGAATTTCGGGGATATAGCTTATCTAGCCGGGCTTTTAACCGGACAGGACGGAGACCTGCTTTGAGACACCCATCCTGCGCGAAAAGGAGCACTGTTTAAGTCGTCAGGTAGGATGCGTTCGTGTTTTAAAGAGCCGGTGTTTCAGCTTTTATGTAACTTATAACACTTACCATTGACTGCAATGTGAGCAGTGTTCATAAAGTTTGTGTCGTGAACATAAAGTGTTCATATAGAACGGTCACATATGTTAAAAACACCAGTTCTGCCAAAATGTGTGTCAAAGATTGAGATTTTAAATGTATTAAACGTAGGCGTTGCATAACTGTGTCAGCGATTAGGTCATCTTCGGTCAGTGCGCCAAAGCAAAGCCCTATATATCAGTATAGTTGGTCCTTTTTGTTTGCATCAAACAAAAACATTTTAAATGCACCCTATTAGCTGACACTGCAATATATTTTATTAAAGGTTTGTAGATATGAACCAGCCTACTAGCCTCATTGTCATGGCAAGCCATTTTAACATCTAGTCCTTAATACTGAGTCCTGAAATCTTTTGTCATTATTACCTATTTTTTCATGTCTGGTAATAAATGATAATAGTTTCACTAACAGCTATTCATTACTAGTACTTTGAAGACTAATTAGCATAGATTTAATTATTCACTTATGTAAGTGTTCTTAGTAACAACTGCAGTAGTTATTAAATAGGGGTTTTTATTATTAGTTTATCATATGATTACTGGAATATATGATAGTAAATACTGTAGTAGGCTAACTAAGAAATATTTGTATGTTTATGTTAGGAATAAGTTATTGTTTGTAGTGAATAAGTAATAAGAGCATTAGGGAAAATGTAATTATGATGTATTATACATTTAAAATGATAACTTCTATTGACTTAAAAGTCGACTTTAATATTTAAATAGCTTGCCACACATTTCCCTAGCAAAAATAAATGAATCTCAGTTTCATTTACTGTATAGGTCTGGATGTGGTTGTTATATGTCATTACAGGCTGTGTATGTAATTGTCACGAGTAGTGTCATGTAAGTTAGATAATGTCTTGCTGTAACACATGCCTCTGATGCATAGTTCAACATTATGCATGAAACAATGAATAAAGCATGTATTGCATGCTTTAGTTTGCATTAATACATCAAATGTAAACCAAATTCACTTCTACTATGGGATTATTTTAACTATACATAAAGAAAACAAATGTATGTATCAGGAAATGTTAGGCAGAATGAAAGTCTTAGTCACCATTTACTTTCATTGGCTCTTTTTGCCATACAGTGAAAGTGAATGGTGACTGAGCCGTACTTCTGACTAACTCTCATTTTGCATTGTAAAGAACAAAAATGCTATATGGGTTTGGAACAGCATGTGGATGACTGAATTGTTATTTATGGCTGTGCTGTGCTTTCAAATTGATTTTTAAAGGGTAAATATAGCCAGAAGTTGGCAATTGTCCAGTTATGTTGCAGCGTATGCCGGGTACTTGAGCTTGAAGTCAGATATGCAGAGGAGTGGAGGGGGGTGTTTGCACGCTATTAAAACTGACCTACTCCTACAAGAGGTGCTCCAAATACCTTTATCTGCCTCTAATGTATCAAGCACATAAACTTGCATGGACTTACAGTCAAAAGTCAAAATTTATTTTTACATCACCCTTACAAAAAAAAAAAATTTCATAGCTGCTATATTGAAAATTGTACTGTTAATGTTCAGCGATAAAATAAAATAAAAAACTCTCAATGAAATATACAATCAAGCAGTTGAGAAATGCTATATTGGATTCTATGTGGATAAAGTTGGACATGCTTGTATATCTAACTTTATATAAAGAGCTGTGTGATAATATAGGATAATTTTTTTTATGAAAGGAGAAAAAACTCCCTGTCTCCCTGGTCTTTTTCTCAAAGCTGGCTCACATTGTTTGCAATCATTTCCCAAAATGTTGTGTGTGGTATAAGCTCATTTAAATACATCCTGCCAATTTTACTTTCATATGTTGTGATTTATTCTATTTAAAGCGTACACGTTGAATTAAAAAGTAATAATTTCTTAATCTTTAAGATGCTTTCGATCAATATCTGCTTACGTTTGGCAGTTGCAGCAGTTTTTAAATGGAATCAGGAGAAAAAATATCCATTTTCTTGTTCTTCCGTCTTGCATTTAATCTACCTTCTTGACCAAGACAGTGAATGCTGCACAGCTTGATCCAAATGAGAAACCAGAGACACATAATTGTTAGATCTATTTTTACAGATGCTGGAATAATGGTTAGTATGCAGCACTGACGTATTCAGGAACTGACCATCATTTGTTCCTAACTGTAGCTGGCCACACAAACGATCTGTTTCTAGTACTAGATAAGATATTGATTCTCAATTTAGCATCTGCTTAAGCACCTGAAACATAAAATATGGTTGTGTTATCTGTGAGAGTGGAAACAATGGCTTTCTTCCAATAATGCATAATAAATGCATGCTTTAGTACCAAATGGGTCAATGTTGAACTCTGCACTCTGGCTATGAAAGAGATAGTGTGGGTGAGCAGTTTTTGGTGATGTGTCTGATATCTGTACTCGTTCAACAAGATAGGCTGAAAGCGTTGGCTGTTGAAATGGGATTGGCTGCTGGGGCAGAGGCAGTGGGAGGGTAGGAAGCGATGACGCACGAAGTCAGTCCTCGGGTGCATTTTTATGTATTTACAGACTATTGTTGGCAGAGTGCCACACGCACAGTCCATTAAGCCAAGGCTTTCGTTGATATTATCTTTCCAAGTTTAAACTTTAGTCTTTTGAGTGGTTCAGTAGATGAGAAACAGGACAGTCATGAAATTAGATTATGCAGACGATGTGATTGTTTTAAACTACACTAGTTTTTTGTGATTGCTTTTTTTAGTATTATGTATAATTTTGTACATTCATATGAAGAACGCTTATATTTGTAGCTTAATAAAACAATTTCATTCCACATGGAGCAGATTGTCTCCTGAATATCTATATAACCACCTATTATCGTGGAATAATTTAATAATAAACTAGAAGGAATGGATTTTTTT
>JAUMHI010000034.1:32443-61028 GCA_032359435.1 Enteromius unitaeniatus
ATTTTTTTCTGTACAATTGTAAATCTGCAAGTGGCTCCATGTGGAGAATATCGTTGCAATTAAAGCGAGTGCTGTTTAATTTGTGTCAAACTTTCAACTATTACAAGTGTTTGGCATGCAAACGTAGTTTTATTGCATTACCTAATTGTCTAGCGACAGAATCTCATATATAGGCATGGACCTCATACACTGCACTAATATCATTCAGAATATGATATATCAGAATATCATTCTCTTAATGGCTTTGATTTCATCAGCTCTTAACTTGAGAAAAGCCTCTCCTTCTCAAAATGGGTCCTACCCACACAAAGCAAGAGAAATCTCTGCGTATGAGCTTTGAGATAAAATAGTTGTGATTTCCCTGGAGGGGTTTTCCAGCTACTAACCTGGCCCTGCCACTTTCACCTTTCTCTGGTGGTGCTCATCTGTGCACCTAAAGAAGATAGAGGAGTAGGAGCAAGTTATTTATCGATGGAGTACTTTTTTCCTGAGCAGAGTGAGAGAGCGAGAGAGAGAGAAAGGTCTGGTTGGAACCAGTTGTTGCTGGATATACTTGTTGCATTTTGCGTACTGAGATAAACCTTTTCTCTTTGTTCATTCGCATGCACATTTTGATTTGGAGATATCCGAAAGATTTCCTGAAGTTATTGTGTTAATTGTGTTAATGCTCACCTGTCTGAATCACCATTTAAAAGGCGTTTCCTTTAGAACCAAGTGCTCAAAAGATCTACAATGCTCTGCTGTGCATTGCGATAATGCATAGAGTACACAAAACATGCTGAATTTAGGTTTAGCAGGATGATGAGGCACTTACACAATCTAATCTAGAGGTCCCAGCACCTGCCCTTGTGTAACCCCAATCACATGTGTCTTCTTGGAAAGATTTGGTTAGCTAGTTGCCTACTCGTCTGCATTATTACCAAACAGCTGTTTACAAGGACATTTTGGAATATGACTACCACAAAGACTTTAGTATTATGTAAGGCTAGGCGACACTCAAGCAACTGCATCATTACATCAATTCTAGTGAGTCACATTGTAGCTATTGGTTTGTCTTTAGCTAATTAAGAAGTACGCAGGTAGTTTTTAAATGACTAGTATGCTTGCTCATTGTTTTTCAGTAGTACATTTTAGAGCATGAACATGAATGTTTTCACTGATTGAAATGGGTCAAAATCATGTGCCTATTAAATAAAATTTCTGAAAACAATAGAGCTTAAGATAACTCACTCTGGAAAACTTAATTTATGCAAATGAATAATAAAAAACAATGACTCATTTTCGTGTTGTTCTGTTTGATGTGAAACCTTGCGTTCTAATAAATGAGGTGCGACACCACATTAAAAATTTTGGATGCCAGTAGAATTCACAAATCTCACGTTTCAAATGGGTTTTTGTCTGGCACTTAAATGATTTAAAATCACTTGAATTTTTAAATTGGTAATGTTTAAAAACATGCAAATGATAAACGTATAAAAAATGTAGAAACCATACATTGAAAACTCAAATAATTATCAAAACTAAAAGTATTCAAGATGTTTTGTGCCAACATGGTTCGCAAGCACAAATGTGTGTCAGCAGATTGCGTAGTACAGCTACAGCCTAAGAACGGTTTTCCTGTCACATGCTACGTTCAAATAGTGCATTTCTAAGCCATGACCTGGTGGCACAGGATTCACGCCGTGACATCACGGAACACAGACATCAATCTCTGTGTCTAATCTTTTTCAGGACTGGTGATCCCAATGGCTAATATCAAATGTAACGGTTCAGTTGAGTCAAAACATTTTCCAACTAGAACCGACAACACCATTAATGGCTTGTTTTAATGGATTTTTAAACCATGACCTTAAATCTAGTTCAGCCTTCTTAGCTCTGTTGAATGTCTTGTTTACAATTGAAATATACACATTCTTTGGTTTTTGATGCTGCGTGCAAGTGTATCCGAGGATGTTCTGACGCTTGAAGTTCAATATGATTCAAAATAAAAGTTTGTGCCAGCAAAAATGCATATTATCATAAAATTTGTTCTAATTGCGTTGAAATGTAGACATTTGGCGAATACGAACTATTTACATTATGAGCTGTCTGTAAACTTATGTAAGTCCTTATATAAAGCGTGTAGTAGCCCATGTGCCATTGCTACACACTCAATTACATAAATGTCTCTAACTTGATATGAGTTATAAAACTGTCTGTGAGGTGGCTCTGTGGTTCATGTATTACATCATTAGGTTTTGTTTTTGTTTTCTGATCTTTAAAACGGTTATATTGGTAGATTGACAGAAATATTAACGTATGCATTTTATTCCATTTGGAAATGCAATGAAAGATGCTGAAGATCAGATACTACCTTGCAATAAGTTATATTGCTACAGGCCTATATAATTAAGTCATTTGACTTATGGAAAGCTGTTCTTGTCCCATTTCTCTTTCTTGACAAACACAACTGAATTTAGCATGTTTACTATAGTACAGAGTAACAGTTGTTGGTCTTTGTGGTCAGTGACCTGAAAAAATGCTGAATTAGCAGTGAGATTGGGAACACAGGCTTGTTTAATTGTGTTGGCAGTGGACTTGGACATGATATTTTTAGAGGCAATGTTTGCTTAAGAGGCCAGGAAGGTACGTGAATTTGCCTTGAAAAGTGAGGGTTTTGAATACGCTTGATAGCTTTGAGTTGCATCATGTTTTTTGAATAGTATGCAACAGTTCAATTAGTTAATATAAATTATTATAGTTTTTTTATTATCATTCACACTTTTTTCATGTATTTATACTTATATGCTAATAGGAATATAGCAGGGACTTTGCCTTTTCTAGTTAGTCTAATGTAATAGCTACACACATAATCAAAAAGCAGTGTGCTCTGGCTGTTAAATTGGCTTTGATGTGCATCAAAATTGTGTTTCAAAAGGATCCATCCATTTAGTTTTTACCAGTCATTGCAGATCATGTGTTAGCCAATGTGCTGCTCACAATAGTACCGATGATTGTATTAGAAAGAGATATCAATATAGGTCTTCCAGCTGTAATTATATTAAAATGCAGTGTTCTTCCTCATGGCCCCCAGGCAATGTATGTTACAGGAAGATTCCCTTAGGGTTAAAATAAAGTTCACATTAATGGCTAATAATGTGTCGTTCGAAGGTCACATCTCTGATTTATATGACTTTAAAGTATTCATTTACACTGGGTTAAAAGGTTATAGTTAAAGATTCACACTGAATTGCTGATAGTCGCGTATTCACGTGCTGCGGTTTGCAAAAGCTTGCGTCAAATATATGGCTTAATAACTGATACAGTCTATTTCGTTTTCTCTCTTTAATAGTGTCACAGTGCCTGACCAGTGAGTTACTGTATAACTGGAAATCCGAAGGTTAGCGGCGTCGTATCATTGCCCTGTAGGTTACTGGGTTACAGCAGGCACTCAGCCAGACATATTAAGGTCTCACTGGAGCTAATAATTAAAAAAGCTGTTACTTGGGTTGGGCACCAAGTCAAAAGCCATTGACGTACGTTAGGCAGGGCTGGCATTATGATAGTATTGTGTCATTATGTAAAAGCAATGATTTTACACGTGAGAATGACAAAGAGACATGTCTCAAGTCAAGAGGACAAAAAAGTGCTTAGTAGGTAGAATTTAATAGATATGTGTAAAATAATTAAATTAAATAATTTGAAAGAATTTCGAGTCAAAATGCACTTTCGAATGACCTATAATTCACTGCTAAAATGTGCATTGCCACATAAGTTTATATAGGCTAGTGTTTAAATGTTTAGGACAGTAGGATTTTATTATTATTATTATATTAAATAATATTTTAGAGCATATTAAAATAGAAATTTGAATAGAAATACAATATTACTGTTTTACTGTACATTTTTTTATCTAAGAGACTTCTTAAATTCTCTCTCTCTCTCTCTCTCTCTCTCTCTCTCTCTCTCTATATATATATATATATATATATATATATATATATATATATAATTTTCTTTTTTTTTATCACATTTAGGAATTGCACACTGGTGTTCCATACCATGTATTATTGTAGTAGTGCTGTATATGGTATGCTATATATTTAATATCATTATATACCACAATATACAAGCCAAGCATAGTAAATCTATTTAGGTCTTGGTCAGGTAATCCACTAACGTACTCTACTCTCTGTCAATCCTCCAATCCTGTTGAGTAAAAGAGTGGTAAGTCACGAATCAGTAACCTGAAGGTGTCCTTCCCTAATATGGCCCATCTCCATTCCTGACCAGGACCAGGAAACTTGGCTCTGGACGGGAGACTATTTATTTCTTCAGAGCAAAGGGATAAGAGTTTATTTTTTCCCCCTATCATTTTGATGGGAACATGAAGGGATGGAAACCAGTCAGGGCCTGTTGTTGTTCCAGACGGCTGTCTAGTATCTTTTATGTGCACTTGCTGGGATTAATCCTTTGAAGGGGTCAGTGTTTACAAGCCGAAATGTCACATCTGTTAGGCTAAAGGACACTGGACAGACACAATGAGGGGATACCAGAGATGCCCACCTTTGAACACTAAGTTTAGGGTCTCTGGAAGCAGACAGAGGAGATTCAATAGATTGTGGATCAGACAGGGTTGTGCATGCTTTGCTTTGATGTGAGTTTGACTTCAAAGTTCTGCTTTCGACGGAGAGCAAATTTAGAAGAAGAGCGTGCAACTGAAGATGTGATTTTTATCCCCTGTGCAGTGATTGCGTTCAGATTAGCTCTGTCCCATCTTGCCCGTGTTTCCTATGACGTGCAAAGTGCAAAGACAAGAGTTACAGATTGTTGAGATGTTTTTTTTTTTCTTATTATCACTCACTTTCTTTCTGTTTTTGTTCATGCAGATATCCGAGCATCATCTACATTCCCTCTGCATGCTCCACCATGAACATGGGGTGACCTTCTGGCTTCTTACTATACTTTTACAAACCTATTCCAATGTCTGAGGATTCAGAATCCAAACCGTACCTGTACTCCTCCTTGGAGGGGCAGAATGAAGCAGCCGGATGCAGGTCGATGTCGACGCTGCATCGCATGGGCAGTTTCGCGAAGGGGGCCGAACTTGGCCTGGCCTCCGAAGGTAGTGACAGCAGCCAAGACCCTCCCGCTTCGCCCCGTAACACCCGGAAGATGGCACGTTCCCTCCATGAGGATGTGGAGATGAAGAGCAGTGGGTCCAGCGGGAGCGGAACTGAGTCCCATGGCAATGAGTCCCATGGTAATGATTCCCATGGACATGAGTCCCATGGCAACGAGTCTTCGGGAAGTTCCAACAGCCGGAGCAAGGACTCCGCACTGTTAGAGTCATCAGGGAGTAACAAAAGGTAATTTAGTTGTATTCAGTTTGTCTGTGACATGCAGTGGCTTTAAAAAGTATGTAAACACTTTATGGTTTAGCACTTAAGTGGTATTGCATTGCATTAGCTATGGCTAGGTTCTACTAACATTTGACAACCACAGAGTAGCACAATATTACTTTTTTAGATTATTAGATTATTTGCAATGTAAAATATTTGAAATATTTAAAATATCAGATCTTATGCAAAATTCTAATTGATTTAGTAAAAAATCTATACATTTATTAACATTTACACTTAACTTTTTGATAAAAAATGTGCTTGTACTGTCTGATTTTGTAATCTAATGCTGTAATATTCAAGTACTTCAATGTCCAAGTTGTTTTGAGGGCACTGTTTTGCACCGAAACTTTCGTCTCCTCAAAAAACCACAATGCACTACAAAAACAAGAAAGCGTTAGTGCTGACTGTGTTCCTTTACAGGAATTTATGCCACATATCTGAAGCATGACGCATATAACAAACAGACTCCAAACAAACAATTTTTTTATATTTCCACATAACAGATTTCTGATTGTAAATAGCATATTTTTTTATCTGAGGGTTGATAGATAAAATATCTTTTTGTTAAGTTAACACATCCTGCTGTTTGGCATGTCTACTATTGCTTACAACTATATAAACTGCATTTTTAAGAATTTTTTATGATTTCTATGCAGCTAATAACTAATTGACAGACTACATGCAATATAATTTTTTTGAACAATGTGTAACACTGTTAAAAAAATTTGATATACGTTACAAGCCATAATTTGGATTGCACAATTTCTAGATTCATCTCTATGGAGACGGTTTGTTTGTTTGGCAGTATTGACTCAGTCATGTAGCAACCCTAAAAGGTTGCATGCAGACACTCGTGCAATTTGTTTAACCATTGAAGTGCTCTGGTGGAGTTTTAACATTTGAATTCCTTTTTATCAACATCAGTTGTGTTTTTCTGTCTCCTTAGTAACTTTGACGTCATTTAAAGCCTCTGTTCTGAACTACTTCATTTCTGAGGTTATTGTAAGGTCAAAGACACACAGTGACATTTGATGAATTCTTTGTGTGTATTCAGACCAAAACCAGATGTGCAGACTTTCTGCACACTTTCTGCACCATTTTTTAGAGATGCATGACATTTAAGCATAAGCGTGATAAATGCAAAATGCTTTTCAAAATTAAACTTTAAGGGAGTTGCATCGTGCCACTATTTGTCTGCTAGTGTTGTGCACATTTTTTCTTCCTCGAACTTGAATTCTCATTCGAGCCTCTAAATGACACTAAACTGATCCTTATGATGCAGAAGTTGATGCAAAAACATAGCATATGCTTTATGTTTGAATGTTTGCATGGGGCTGTCACCTGTTGCAATGGATGCTAGTCAAAGTGCAATGATTGCTGACTCATTCAAAACCTGTTGTCAGCAATTGCTACTTTTCTCTGTTTATCTCCATCTCTCCGACCCTCAATTAATAGGTTGCTTCCATGTGAAGACTTTCAAGAGATTTAAAAATAGCAGCATGATGTTCGTGGTTGCCATAGTAGGCATTTTATTTATTGGAAGTGGCATATAAAAGCTTTCTGCTGCCATGGTGAAAGGATGTTGAGAGAGCTTATTAACATGTACATATGCGTGATGTTTATTTTTCAGGATTCATTTGGTTATTTAAATATTTGTTCTCAAACAAGGACATTAAATGGAGTCAACAAAAAACTCTGACACTATCACAGCTGGCATTCAAGTTGCCATTTTTGGATATAATCATCTGAACATTATCTTTCAAAGCATTTTCCTTTTAAGTTTTGGCATATTATTTATATAGAAGTAGTATAGCAGTATCCATTCTGTAAAGGGAATCAAATGGAAAGTCTGGACAGCTGTCGTGCCCAGCTTTTGTCAGTGCGTCACTGTTAGTATTACCCAGACATTTGCACCATGGTTTCCATTGACAACACAGTGTTTGTTCTTGTGAACAGGACGGGTGCGGTCCAAAGAGAGCTCTGGAAAAGTTGAGAGTTTCTGCCTTGCGTCATTCTTTCTCTTCCACAGGCTGCTTTCCTTAGCTAGCAGTATAAGAAAATATGAATATATATTGGTTGTTCTTGAATTGAAATGGTTGAGCACTGAACGCAGTTCTTGACCACAGTACTTCCTGGTCTCGTTCTCATATTCTTTCCCCTCAAGCTGGATCTGAACCAGTATAGGAGTGTATTTGCGTCACTGCTGTATTCTCTAGACTTAATGGTTCAGTGATTCATGCATGTCTTCTGGCAACAAGTGCTTAGTATCTTTATGCAGTGGATGGGTGAGGCTAAATGAAAGGTTTTGTTTGCTTTTTCTTTCTTTATGTCCTTGTCTTTCTCAAATACAGTCCAAAGATATGTCTTTCTACCTCTCCATTTATTTTTTCATTCATCTGTCCTTCTGTCCATCCGTTTCTCCATCCACCCATCCGTCAGTCCAGCTATCCATCCGTTTATGCACCAGGTCAATCATCCATCAATCCATTCATTTATTTATCCATTCATACATCGGTCCATCATCCACCAATCCATCCATTTATTTATCTGTCCATCCATTAATCCATCTCTCAGTCATCCCTTTATTTAAATATTGCTAAAGAGCAATTAAAATAAGAGAGAAAACATGACAATCATGATGCAGTATACAAATATTGACATGTGTTGGGATTGAGATATTCTGGCATTATATTATGTCATTAAGTTGACATCAGTTATATGATACCCTTGCGTTCCTGTGCTACCTGTTCAGGCGTATTAAAGGCTTGAGATGTGTACAAAGTCAGCATGTAATGAAGCCACACTTCCCTGCATGTGTAGTTGTACAAATAATCTTCCAAATTCTCCGATCTCATTAGCCTCCTAAAATGACTGTGTCAATAGCATCGAAACACATTGCCCTGCTAGATTAACACAGATTTGCTTTATATAATTAGCTCACCTACAGCTAAGAAGTGCAACATGTGAAGCCTGTTTCTATTCAAAGCTACTTAGTGGGGTATTTATAATCACCCCTGGTGTATTTATGTCGCTCAGCCTGTAACCTGCAGCTGGACGTTGGGCTTGCTATAGTATCAGAGCGCTAAATTGAGCGGTTTAATCCGCCTCGTTCTGTCTCAGTTATCTACTGTACTAGAAGCCTGCAATGCAAGCCATTCTTAGCTGTGCTAATGGTGACCTGGCTAGGAATGGGCACATGGCATGGTGTTTTTAAGGGAAAGTTAGGATGGTGGACAGGTGAGGATTATATAACTAAGATGGAGGGCCATGTCCAAGTGACCTCCATGTGGAACAGGAGCATCTATTTTCTGTTCCATTGTCCAAAATGATTGAAAACGTGGCTTTGAGTTGAAGCTATTGCTTGATTTTCCTGTTGCTTTATTCCCTTGCAACAGCTTGTCCAGACTGGCTTCAGCTGGTAATGTCGATAATGTGGTCATGTTCGTTGCGTGGATACGCTGTGTTATCAAGTCCAAACTGATGTCAAACAATTTGAGATTAATGCGGATATATTCTGTCTGATTCTTCGTTGGTTTGGGCCAATTTATTCATTTTATTTCATTTAATCACAACTGTAAAGCAATAAAGAGTAGACATGCCTGATAAAATGACATCTGCGGAGATTACTGCTTTACAAAAAGGATTTGTCTGTAGTTTATGACTTGTTTTATGAGGTCTTTTTGTGTGTTCACTCTCTTTACAGCTCCAACTCCCATAGTCCTTCACCGCCTAGCAGCACGAACGCCTTCAGCCTTCTGAGTGCCAGTTCAGAGCAGGATAACCCATCCACCAGCGGCTGCAGGTTAAACATAAACTTATAACACAACCCCTCCACCAGTGTCTGCAGTAGATTATTTTATTTTATTTTATTTTATTTTAGTATTTTATTTTAATTCATTTGAATTTTTATTTTTGTATTTTATTTTCATTATTTTATTTCGTTATTCATAATTTATTTTAGAATTTAAATACGTTTTTATTTATTTGTATAATATTTTTTTATGTCATCCTGGACCCATCAAAAATACATTTTATTGTATTTCTCATAAATATCTATTTACAAAAAGACTCCAAAGTGTACTGTGTATCGCACATTAAACTTTATTGTATTTAACATTAGAAATGAATTATGTGTTTTTAAAATGAATTTACTGCTGACATATTTGTGCATGTGTTTTTTTTGGACACTTGCAGTAGCGAAGAGTCTGCCAAGGCGAAGACACAAAAAGAGTTGCTAAAAACTTTGAAAGAGCTGAAGCTGCATTTGCCGCCAGAAAAGCGGAACAAGGGCAGCAAGTCGACGACGCTCAACACTCTGAAATATGCCCTACGCTGTGTCAGACAGGTGGAAGGTGAGCAGTCCATAAATTTAGTATATTGTTACATAAGTCATGTCTAAAACTTCCCTGATCACAGGGACATAGTCCTACTGTCTGGTAAATTATCAATATATTTTATGAGTTTCATTTTGCTTGAATAAAATGCAAATGTTACCTAGGGGCATAAAACAATGACTTTACAGTCAAACAAATCCATGGCAACGTTGCAAGTAAATGCAAGCAATATAAAAAAATTATGTATGACATTTACATTTTTTAAAGATTTTACAGTGCATATATCAATTAAAAGTAATCAGTTATTGTGTAGAACTTCATATAGTTTGGTTTATTTATAGTGAAATATGAAAATATATCTAATGTAGCATTGGGTTTCAGAAGAAAGGCTATACAACAAAGCTCACACAGTGCATTTGGTTTTTCTTTTTTATTATCATTAGGCATATCTCACAGACTTTATCTGTACTACATACACACACACACACACCAGATTTCATAACTGAATCAGCTTAATCCATTTATTTTGATGTTTTTATTTCAGCAAATGAAGAATACTACCAGCTGCTTATGATTAATGATAGTCAGCCATCAGGGTTTGATGTTTCTTCATATACCATAGAGGAGATAGACAGCATCACCTCTGAATACACCCTCAAAAACACCGTAAGTATATGTTTGCTTATCCATTTATTTATTTTTACATTATATCTATTGTTATTTATTAACATTTATTCATTCCAGTGTATTTGCTGAGACCAGTTACATAGTTACAGTTATTTTTCCCTTGCATAATTGCTTATTTCAGTTTTTCTCTTTAGTAATCTTTTAGTCCTCATTTGTAGGTCTTTGTGTTTTTAGGACATCTTTGCAGTGGCAGTGTCACTCATCACTGGGAAGATCGTCTATATTTCAGACCAGGCTGCCTCCATCTTGAACTGCAAACGGGACGTGTTCAAGAATGCTAAGTTTGTGGAGTTTCTTACACCTCAGGACGTTAGCGTGTTTTATAGTTTCACAACGCCGTACAGGCTGCCATCCTGGAGCATGTGCACTGGTGCAGGTGAGAGACACACCCACACGATTGGTCATTATCATTAGACAAGTTAAAACCAAAATATAGAAGAGTCGTTTAAAAACGCCATGAACCAAGCAACAGACGTCACATAGACTCAGTCCACACCTTAGGGATTAATCCATTGAAATTTTCCATGCTACGAATATATTAACATCACATTAAGCAATCTTTAAATCTGCCGGTCCAGTGAATTACTCAAGCTTTTTAAGGACATTTGTTTAAAATTCTTTTTTAGTACCGACTCTTAGATGTGCACAGACACAAAAGTCTTTCTGTTTCCAGTTTATTCCAGTTTAAACTATTTGCTTAAGTTGACAGCTTATTAAGTCACCACTGAAAGACAAGATGCTGTTGAATTAAACCTCATCTCTCTTGTTTTTCCTCCTTAAAGAGTCATCACCGTCAGACTGCATGCAGGAGAAATCCTTCTTCTGTCGTATTAGGTGAGTGTTTGTGTGTGTGTGAGGGTTGGAAATAACCTGTTCACCATCTGTCCACCATGATTTAATTCATCGTTTTCCCTTTTGTTGAATCAGTCTGGGCAAATTAATTCTGGTGAACTTTTGTCCCTGTAAATAGGCAGATTTGGTTATTAATGCTTCTCATGTTAATATGGAAAACATGTATTCGGTAAACAACTATTAAACACTGGGATGTATGGAAACTTCCAATTCTTTTGTTGAGGAAGCAAAAAATAAGCATTAGGTTAGCTCTTTATTTTCTACATTATGAAAATCTCAAAGCCAAAGCGTCCCAATACCATGAATAATAAAAAAAAACTATGGAGAACAGGTCATTTAGCACATAAGAATTCCTGAAGTCAGCAATTCGGAGCAGTCGGGCACATCCCGAGTGAGATCACAGAGCAGAAACCTATGCCAACTTTATTGAGATCAGGCCTTATCAACCAATGGTTGATTTACACTGACAGACAGTAGAAAGTCCAAGAAAAAAATGATACTTATGACTGGATCGATTAAAGTCCATTATTTATTATTTCACGTGTCATGCAGTTTGGTGGCAAATAAAGTTCATAGAGTCAAATCTAGTCTCTACAGTCTCTGGCAACCTCTTTTAAGTTACTCTCTCAATGTTGTGTTGCTGCTTACATTCATAAAGACTTTTAGTTTCAGGTGCAGGTTGCCGAGAAAATCAATAAATAATCAGTTGTGTGACTCTTGTCGTGACAGATTATTGTATTGACCCAGTTCAAGCAGCATTTGAACCAATTATCTCGACTAGTTTTAACTTGAAATAAACATGAATGAGCAGTTTTTATTTTTAAGGCAGAAAGCAACCGATCTGGCAACCAGGTCCTAAACAATTTGTAAATGATAAGATTAATGTTGAACTGTTCGAATGTTTAGACACATTTCCTCCTAGTTTTGAAGGTACAACATTTTCCTGCATGTGATTTTGTTCGTAGCACTTTATTTACGGTCAAGTTACTCATGTACATACTATGTACTTATAGTAATTTCATTAACTACTGTAGGTATTAACCCTGAACCTACCCAATGTAATTACCTTATATTACCTGTACTTTCTTAGGTACACTGTAAGTATACAGTATGTAAGTGCACGTACTATAAAAAGTAAAATCATATTGTTTAAAAATCCTACTATTCTGGAATGGATACTGGAGAAAAAATATCACTAGGTTGTAGTCTGCTTACATTGGACCGAGCTAATATTTATTACAAGATATTATTGTTTAAAGTGTGTGTATCTCTTTCCTGTATCCTCCAGCGGTGGTAAGGAGTTAGAGGGAGATCTTCAATACTATCCCTTCAGAATGACTCCTTATTTGATGAAGGTTCAGGATACAGAGCACTCTGAGGATCAGTTCTGCTGCCTCCTGCTGGCTGAGAGAGTGCACTCCGGCTACGAAGGTCAGTGCTTTTAATTTTCTATATGTACAATGTGTGAAGTAGCGGTGCTTTTTGGAAATCCATATTTTAGAGGCATTGAGGAAAACTGAATCATTACAGCAAGTTTATTCATTTTGACAGTAAATTATTGATATATTGGCCTTATGTTATTTAGTAATGTTTCAAGAAGGCACTTTTTCTTGGTGCCAAATAAATGTTTACTAAATTAGTTTTTAAAAAAGGGTATTTTTATACACTACCATAAAAAAATAGCTCACAGAGGATGCATTTTGATCAATTTAATGCTAAATAAGAGTGATATAATCAAATAAGTACAGCTTTATCCAAATAGTGGCCTATATATTTTGCTTGTAACTTGTCATATAGTTAAATGTTAAATTACTGTATTTTAACTACCTAAAATTATTCAGACCTTCATGAGTTTTAAGTAGCTTCCGTAGTACTTTTAAAATATTGTGTCAGAAACTTTATTATGTTTATTTCTCAGCTCCAAGGATCCCCACGGACAAACGTATCTTCACCACAACACACACTCCCAGCTGTGTGTTTCAGGATGTGGATGAGAGGTGAGTGTTAATGCTTCAGTGTTGACGAACATGATGATGATCAGCTTGAAACTTAAGCACTGGGTGTTTCACGCAACAGCTGGACCTCCACACCTGCCTTTTTCCGTTTCTCATAATCATGCATATTAAAGCCTGTAACAGTAGTTGTCAGACTAATCAGAATTGTTATGTGATGTTTTTCTGTAGGGCCGTTCCATTACTAGGATACCTGCCACAAGATTTGATTGGCACACCTGTCCTGCTGCACCTGCATCCCAGTGATCGACCCATCATGCTCGGCATCCACAGGAAGAGTGAGTCAAGCTGTTCTTGACTGCAAGTAAAAGCTGAGACAGTCTGTTTAGTTTATTAAAGAAGATGTTTAACTTTCTTTATGGGAAGGTGCTTTCTCCTACCTTAATCAGAGAAAAATTTGTTAGGCAACGTTTCTTGGAAAATCTTTTTTCAAATCTTTTTTCTTTCTGTCCCATTAGTCCTGCAGTATGGTGGTCAGCCGTTTGACCACTCCATCCGCTTCTGCGCTCGTAACGGAGAGTACATCACCATAGACACCAGCTGGTCTAGCTTTGTCAATCCCTGGAGCCGCAAAGTTTCCTTCGTTATCGGCAGACACAAAGTTCGCATGTGAGTGCAAGACATATGTTGGAGATAAGCTCAACGTTTGTCCAAAAATGCAATTGCTGAAGTTCTAGCAAGTAGAATAGCATATCACTTTTTTCAGAACATGTACAAGTGCAACTTAACAACTAATCTACTATTAATAAGCAGTACATTTGAAGTTTATTGAGGCAAAAGTTGCAGCTAATGTTTTATTAATGGCAAGACATTCAAATAAAGTGTCAATTTGTTTTTTTTTAAGAAATGAAGAATTTCATTTTGGATGCGTTAGATTGATTTAAAGTGACCATAAATACATTTATGTGATAATTTGCTGGTAACACTTTATTTTAGGGTCTCTAAACTTGTTGCTTTTTAGCATTCATATTGCTAGAAAATTTTCCAATTTATTAGTACAAACTAAGCAGCGATTTAGGAGTTTATTTACTAAAGGATCTTATGAAGTGACTCCAATGATGCTGAAAATTTAGATTTGCATCATAGGAATAAATTATGTTGTAATTTACATTTGAATCGAGTATAATTGTTAAAAATTGGAATAATATCCAGTGTTTATTATATCAGACATCTTTGAATGGTAGTCTAATTGTAATTTTGTCCATTCTACTAGGGGTCCAGTGAATGAAGATGTGTTTTCAGCTCCTGCCGCAGCTGAGAGCAAATCCATGGACTCTGACATCCAGGAAATCACTGAGCAAATTCACAGACTCCTGGTGCAGGTGCGGAATCTCATTCACAGTGGAAAGAAACTGATTAATGGACCTGAATGTACATGAAAAGGGCTTTAACATCACTCTGTGTTGTATATTCCAGTCTTTATGGTGAGAAAATGAAAGTCAAAACTTGTTTTTGTGCGTTGTAGCCGGTACACAACAACGGTTCGAGTGGCTATGGGAGTTTGGGAAGTAATGATCACCTGCTGAGCGTGGCTTCGTCCAGTGAAAGTAACGGCAACGGAACACGCCAGAGACAAGAGGAAGAGGATGGCAGGAGAGCCAAGCCGGTGAGTCACACGATGAGTTCTAATTCAGTGTTTTTTGGGGAGGGTTTTGAGGAGCTATTTTTGCATGCTCCGTTTTTAATTATTGAAAACTGAAAACTTTGAGGCAATGGTGGACTTATTTGTCTTTGTATGTGTGTGTTTTCTCAGAGGAGCTTTCAGGAGATCTGCAAAGGAGTCCACATGCAGAAGAACCAGGAGCAGCAGTCCAAGAAGAGCCCTACTAGTATGTACCAATATCCTCCACCATCTGTGCACCCTCATCTGTCATCAGAGTCTGTGCTTCTGTGTGGAACTCAGATTTGTGCTCCATGTTGTGGAGAGAGATTATATTAACAGGCTCTTTTTCTCTGCAGAGTTTCAACAGAAAAGTCCAGTGGTTCGACCCAAAGATTCTGCATATCCTGTGAATTTGAGAGGGTCTCCTGAGGAGCAGCATGCTGCGGTGCAAGAGGAGCTGGCCTTCAAAGACCAGACCGTCTACTCCTATCAGCAGATTAGCTGCCTGGACAGCGTAATCAGGTACAAAGACGCAAAATCACGTCATGGTAAAAGCTGATGGTGCATGGACAGAGACTGTGCTGACTCATTTAGACAAATTGAATGCACTTATTGATCCTGTGATGCAAAGAGAGCATGAGAAACTGAATTAAGCGTGCCATGAGTAAGAATGAACTTGTTTTTGCGATTAAGCAGAGGACATTAGGTTTTGCAGGATGTGAAGTCTCATTTCCACTCTTTCACAGCTTAAACAGTGGAAAATGACTGCATTTGACTATTGTGTTTTCATGTAGTTTAAAAACGTAGTTATTTTATTTTAAACTAGGTATTTCAAAGAGATTAGAGCAAAAGAAAGATTTCAACATGTGCGTTGTACCACAATAAACATGGTTATAAGAACATAATGGTACAAAACATTGCAAAACGTGAGTCAGATTTATGTAACATTCAGTTTGTAAACCTCTTTTCCACTGATGACATCTTCCTCTCTTCATCAGGTATTTGGAGAGCTGTAATGTGCCCATCACAGTGAAGAGAAAGTGCCAATCTTCCTCAAACACGACATCATCAAACTCAGATGAAGACAAACAGGGGGCTGCTAAGAGCTCCATGCAAGTGTCTGAAGGTACTGAAAAAAATCCACTTATATATACAAATATATTTTTCAAATAAAAAAAAGAGAAATTTTAACAACTTATTAAATTAAAAAATTAACAATTAATAAACTTAATAATTTGTATTATTATTTTATAAAATAATTATATATGTTAATAAATCCTTTTCTTTTTTTGATATATTAAATTTTTAATTTTTAATCTGAATATTAAATTGCAGTGACATTACTCCATGACTATTCAAAATTCATAAACACACTTTTGTTTTTGTTTTAACTGCAGTATTTGCAGTTTTGCTATGCTCAGACTATCACACAAAACCAAATGTTGAAGTTTGCAAAGCATAAAAACACATTTACATGAAATGTAACTATACAATGAATGTACAATGTTGTTTTTGCTTATCAGGCCATCTTGGTTGTTCATTCCTGTAATTACATCAGTTCTGAAACATCCTGTTTCTGCATTGTCTTTGTGTTCAGAGGCCGGTCACATAAAGGACCAACCGGGTCTGTCATCGTTAGATGTGTCTAAGAAGCCTCCAGGCTCTGGTGTAGTGAGCCAGTCTCTGACTCCACTCGCGCTGCCCAGTAAACCTGAAAGTGTGGTGTCCATCACCAGTCAGTGCAGCTACAGCAGCACCATTGTACACGTAGGAGACAAGAAAGGTAAATGATTTATTCTGTATATTTGTATATCCGTCCGTCTGTCTGTCTGTGTCTTTCTTTCCTGTCTATCCATTCTTCTAAATAATGTTTCCAAACCTAGTGAGCTGTTGTGATGTCTGCTGCCTACAAAGTAAATAATTTATAATTTTTATATATATATATATATATATATATATGCATTTTATTTGCAATTGTAAATTTCTTTTATAAAAGTAAGATATAAAAGTATCTGTAATTGTTGATATTGAAGAGATTGAGTTCTATTTATTACATTCATTTTAAACTTTGATAGCTCATTGTAATATTATATAATAAACTTAAAATAATATTGATTTTAGTTAAATTATAGTTAAATTGTTGTTTTTCAATAAAATGTATAATTACTAAATAATACTTTTTATTATGTAATTAAAGAAAAATATTAATATACAGGATAAATATAATAATATCAGTATATTTATTTCTAAATATATGAATAAATTATAACTTACTGTAAATAAATAAAAAATATATTGTTTCTAGTCGTTTCTACTATAATAAAACATTATTATCTTATATCTATATTATTATTATTATTAAACTGTATGGAATAAGTAATATAATTGATAAACAATTCAAATTCAAAATAATATCAATTCAAATGATAACATATTTGCTAATACAGATAAGCTGGTATAAGCTGGTATTTCTTTCTTTCTTTTTTTCTATTTCTTTATTATTCATTTATTCCGAATGTATTACTATTATTTTAAATATTAAAGCAAATGTGACATTCTAAATTGTTGGAGGATCCAGTAACGGTTGATATGAATCGACCAATACAGAGAAATAATAAAATGACACCTATGCAGCTCACAAGGTTTTAGATACAAATCTTATCTGTGTTACAGCTGTATGTGTTTTGTCTGTTCCTTGGTTAAAAAAAAAAAAAAAACTTTTTTGTTTTAGTAGTATCCTCAACAAGACACATCTCTCCAAAGCAAGAATTCTCTTCCAAACTTCAAAGTTAGTAAAATCTTCCCATGACATAGGGACAAAAAAAATTGATTGCGAAGCCATTTGATTGAGTTGATGAGTAAAATAAAGGTGCAGATCACCCTGGCAGGGCTTCAGGAATGTATGCATCCTTCTAGCATTTTCCCCTGATTCCCATCCCATCATGCATGAGATAAAGCTGAGAAGGCCTGGATGCAGCCCGTAAAACAACTGCTGGTCGTGTCACCTGTGTTTTGAAGGGAACACTCGGGATATTGTAGTTAAACATCTTGTTTTGTTCATTGCAGAGATCATAGAGGACGTCCCCAACGCTGAGGGGCCAGAAGCTCAGGGTCTCGCTGTTCCTCCGGCCGCGATCTCGCCGCACAATCAGGAGCGAGAGGCTTACAAGAAACTGGGCCTGACCAAGCACGTTCTGGCGGCGCACACGCAGAAGGAAGAACAGGCGTTCCTCAGCCGATTCAGAGAGCTGCGAGGTGTCCACGCTTTTAAAGCTGACTGCTCCCTCTATCTGGAGAGACAGAAAGGACAAGTTGCCTCTGAAGGTGAGGAAGGTTTGGAGTTTAAACCTGAATTTTAAAAGCTGCACAGCACTGTGTTCTGTTACATACACAGTTCCAAGTAATTTATTATTTAATTTGATGTTAATGTTAATTTATTTATTTAAAAAAATTAAAATCTAAACAGTCCAAACTGGATCCAGTACCAAGAAAGGAGACATATTTAGAGAACGTCCTTGCATATACAATTTATTTTAACAAGTTTATCATCCTATTTGTTTAATCATAACAAATTAATCACAATTTTATGTTGAATCTGAAAAGAAAATTCTACACCAATAGAATATGAGTAAAAATGGAAATTATAATAATAACAATAAAAATGTAAATAAACATTATACTTGCGTGTATGAGTAACATCATGTGGAGTAACAATAAAATAACATAAACAATAATTCATAATGAATATACTGTATGAAAATATAGTAAATTTGATATATATAATAATTATTATTATTATTATTAATGATAATATACCTTTTTACAGAACATATAAAAAGTAAAATAAAGTTATATTTATATATTTAAAATTTTATTTATTAGTCATTAATTATAAATATTAAGTAATAAATAATATTTGTGTTTAATTTAATTATTACAGTCACATTATTATATAATGAGATTTAACAGGCCAAACAGATTTTCATTTTCCAATTCCTTTTTTTTATTGCTTTTATTGAAGTAGTCTTTACATGATACAAGTTGATAACGGCTTCCTGTGTTTCTCTGCAGCTGTTCCCACCCCTCGCTCTTGTAAGCAGGTTGGTGGTGGCGCACAGGAGACCACCGGAACCCGCCGGGGCCGCAACAAGAAGACCAAGTCCAAACGTATCAAGCCAAACGAGTCTTCTGACAGCACTCCTTCAGGGCGCAGACCTCCGCCCAGACCTCAGCTGCAGGGCCTTAACCAGACCTCCTGGTCTCCCTCGGACACATCCCAGTCCACCTTCCCCATCGCCTATCCAGCAGTGATGCCCGCGTACCCGCTCCAGATGTACCCTGGAGCCGGAAGCATGCAGCCCAGGGTTGATGCTCCGCTCACAGGCTTTGGCGAGAGTCAGTGCAGCCAGGACCCGCACATCCCCATGCAGCCCATTCAGACCCCGTATTCAGCTCCTCTGGTCACACCCATGGTGGCGCTGGTTCTGCCCAACTACATGTTTCCGCAGATGGGCAGCACTCCACGGCAGCCTTTCTATCCCAAGCAAGGAAGTTTCCCCACACAGCCTACCTTTCAGCCTCAGCCTAGTTTCACCGCACAGGCACCTTTCCCTCCACAGTCCTCGTTCACCATACAGACTCAGTTCGGCACCCAGAACCCCTTTTCCCCTCAGACTCCATTCCAACCACAGTCGTTTCCATTTGCTTGCCCCGAGGAGTCCCCAAAACCGCCAGAGCCCGGGCTGAGAGAGGAGGCTTCACGAAGCCCCACTCCTCAGTCATTGGGTGGAGGTGGGCCGCCATCTCCACCTTTGTTCCAGTCGCGCTGCAGCTCACCTTTGCAGCTCAACCTGCTGCAATTAGAGGAGACTCAGCGCTGTGCTGAGAAACAAGAGAGCACAGCGCCATTTGTTGTACCACAGGCCAACTGCAGCAGTAATGTGGAGAAAACAGGAAGCACAGCCGGCCAAGCTAAAACAGACAAGGATGTTTCACAGGTGGGAAATCTCATTACTGTGCTGTTTTTTTTACTCTCACATCTTATTCTTTCATTATGTCTGAAAGTGTTCAAACAACGTGTTGTGCACAAAACAGAAAAACCCAAATGCAACGCTTTGGTTTGACCAAGAGGTGGCAGTGTTTGCTTTTTCTTTTAAAGCAAAACAGTCTTTAAACTTTTTTAACTTTTTTAGGAATTTAAACTTTGCATCTTGGTGCAATCGCATTAGACTTTAAGCATACAAAATGATAAAATGATTATTATTACAAAAATAATATCTGTATTTTTTTTTAAAAGTAATAAATAACAATAATAATAATAAATGTGAAAGTGATATAACACATGCATCTGTTTAATGTTTTCTTTACATTAAACTTTAAGCATAAAAAATATAACATGATTTTTATGGCAAAAGTAACATCTGTATGAAAAATACATTATAATAAAAACAATATATGTCAAAATGGTAAACAAAACATGCAGCCAAAAAGCATGCAAAATTATTAAGGATCCTCCAACAATATAGGATCTCAGACTTGCTTCTATATTTAAAATAATAGTAATAATTTCTAAATAAATTAATAATAAATAAATGTTATGCCATCTTCTATACTTTTCCATAATGCTACGGACCGGGCTGCTTAAAATGTAGCATTCCTCAGGTTTTTATATAGACTTGATATGATGTTATGTATTTTATAAATAAATAAATACAGGTTTAAAAAAAAAATCCCATTATCCTGGGATGTTTTTGTTAATTTAGTACATCATATACTGGTATGCAGGGAATGGAAATTAGAGATTAATAACACAATTAATGAAATGTACTTGTTGTTTTTTAGGATGTAGGGTCACCTGTCGACAGTCAACATAGCGATGCATTCTCATCATCTAGTGACCTGCTGGACATTCTCCCAGAAGACTCTCGCTCAGGCACTGGCTCGGCCACCTCAGGCTCCATGGGCTCTGGGTCCAACGGCTGTGGGACGTCTGCTAGCGCCGGGTCTGCCAGCAGAACTGGTGAGTTTAAAGATCTTTTGTTGTATCCTGTTTATTTCTGATCTGTCCATTATTTTAAAACATTAAAGACTGATATAATTAATACTTTTAAGCAAGGATACATTAAATTAATAAAAAAAGTGATTTCTGTTTCTGACAAAAGATTTCAGTTTCAAAGAAATATTAGAACATTCTATTTATCAAATAATCGATCATGGTCTCCACAAATATTTGAAGCAGCATGACTGTTCATGTAATTATTATCTTCAACACTGATGATAATAATAATCAGAAATATTACTACACGCAGCAATTACCGGAGTTCGAGCATTTTTAAGGCATTTGAGGTTAAAAAGGGACACATGGGTGTATGGCTGACACACCGAAAGCCATACGTGAACCCCTAAATATTTCTTGAGCAACAAATCAGCATAGTAAAATCCTTTCTGAAGGATCATGTGACACTGAAGACTGTAGTTATAATGCTAAATTAAACGGGATGAAATTACATTTTAAAATATATGTCAACAGAAAGTGGTTATAGTAATGATATTTCACAATTTTTACTGTATTTTTAAACAAATAAATGCAGCTTCTTTCAAAAACAGCTTAGATCTAAATATGAATGCGTTTGATTAAAGCAATGTTGTTTTAATTCAGTAATAATAAGCAAAAGCTGAAATAACTTAACACTTTTGTGAACAAACATCATGAAATCTATTTGACTGCATTAGCCATGGAACAACACAGATATGTGGATACAAATCCAATATTTTTTGTGCCACCTCCTGATGATTTTAAACATAACCGACTGTGGTAATATTACCTTATTCAGGTTTTTTGTTTTTTTTTTTACCCAAAAGTACATTTGACTGTTTGTCTGGCAGTCAGATCTATTCTAAACACACTGTAAAAATATATCATGGTTGTATATCTTGACATCCTTTTGCCTGATTACGCAGAAGCAATCCCAAAAGAGGAAGAACCTCATATTCTAAACCCACAATAAACAACACGTACCAAAAAGGTTTTTCTCACTTCCTCTAAATTCTTAAAAATCCTTTATATTGCTTTTATGTTTTTTCTTCCTCAGGAAGCAGCAACAACAGCAGTAACTACTTCGGCAGTGTGGATTCTTCCCAGAAATCCCATAAGGCCAAGGGGCAAGGCTCTAGCTCAGGCTCTGAGCTGGCGCTGGAAGGGAGTGATACCCTGATCAAGTATGTACTGCAGGACCCACTGTGGCTGCTCATGGCTAACGTGGATGAAGATGTTATGATGTCATACCAGTTACCATCTCGGTGAGTGGGCGAAGAGAAGAGAAATAGACACCCCCCACCCCTCTCCCCTACTAGTAAAGCCCACTTACCAGTAACCAACCCCCATTCCTACCTTTCATCTGCAGAGCTCTAGTCATGTCAGTTGTATTAATAGAACAATAAAGCGTAGAAGAGGAAGTCTTTTACTTTCCTGTCAGGTTGACTCACACTCATTTTTATACTTTTTTTTTATTTATTTTTTTTAATACAGAAATACTAGTGAAATGATTAAACCTCTTAAAAATTAGTGCTCTCAAATGATTAATTACATCCAAAATAAAACATTTTGTTTAATATATAATATATGTGTGTGTACTGTGAATGTTTTACATATAGTCATATATGTGAATTGAATTAAATGCATATAAATATTTTCTAAATATATATATATATATATATGACGTGTGGGTGTTCTGTGTATAGACATATATTTATATATATACTTAAATATTATTCATGATTCATTTGAAAGCACTAATAATATGATACATGACATGTTCTGTATTAGAGATCAGTGGTGGAAACCAATGTGGGTCAATTTGACCAACAAATGTGTACCCAGTTTTTAAAAACAACAAAAGGTTAAAGATTTGCCCATTAGGTGACACTATGAGAATGCTACCATGAGAATAATTATGGATGCTGACTGTTGGATGCTAAATTAAAAACATCTTATCCCTTTTGCAGTGACATCCAGCAGGTTTTGAGGGAGGACAGGGAGAAGTTGCGACAGATGCAGAAAAGTCAGCCGCGCTTTACAGAAGAGCAGAAGAAAGAGCTGGTGGAGGTACATCCCTGGATGAGAAGAGGTGGGCTGCCCAAAGCCATTGACGTCAAGGTCTGTATACATTGATATTTATCTCATACATACTGAAGGCAGGTTTAATGAATTAACTATATAAAATAATAATAATATTATATAATAATAATATTATTATTTAAAATTAAAATTAAATGTTTATGTCCAATTTATTTAATTATAAAGTCAAGCCCAGCCATTTTCTTAAAATACAATTTCCTTAAATGTATTTAAATTGTAGAATAAAGGCTACTTCACATTAAGAAGTAAACTGTGTTTCAAACTCTATGGAGACTAACAAGATTGTTTATCTGCAGGCGTGTGTCGGCTGTGAAGAGCTCAGTGACACCCTGACAGAGGAGGATCCACCAGATCTGCACATGGGAGAAACTGAGGGCAATGATGTCACAGCACCTCCGACCAATAGCAGTGGAGACTCTACACATTCAGAAACACATGGCTGTCCCGGCCATGTCACCTGAACTGAACCCTCCCTCTCCATTTGTAAGAATACAGACCTCGTCTGATTGGACAAAGCGGACATTTAAGCATGGAAAAATGCTCCTGCCGCAGCCTCGGACCTTCATGAAGACTCGTTCTGTTGCTTGTCTGTGTGAATGAATATGTTTGTGTGAATATTGTACAGCTGTGTAAATACCTGAAAGAGTGAGAGCATAAATCAGAGTGAATGAATTATTTCCAGACAGTATAAACTGTCTCTAAAGCCAGACTTTGAGCTGTTCAATGACCATTACTGTTAGATTTTAATGTCAAGGAATAATATTTCCTTTTCAGTGTTTTCTGACAGTTTTTCCCATAACGTGCATATACACTTACTAATTTATAACTTTTTTTTTTTAAAGAAACTTTTATATGTTTTTTTTCTCTCTTTTGAATAGTCGTATATGCTCTTGAAACCGTTCTTCTGGTGTTTGATAGTTGTGTTGTTGGATATGTTTCTGATATCATTTCATATTCACAATTTAACACTGAGGACTTGTAGTTTGTGAGCTGAAGTATTATTTATTAAACTAAGACCGATGGAACGTGCTCTACATAATTGGCACAAACTACGGTAACTTAGTCGCGTCACTTTGCTGTAGCATTTGCAGCTAATTTGATCACATAATGAATGTGTCCAGAATGCAATATATTCGTTGCATTGGTAGCTTTAGGTGAAAGTATGTGAAAAGTATTTCAAGCTTAGGAGCTTAGTTGTCTTGGTCAGAATGGCTGTCTGATGGTCTGTTGCGATGTAGTACCTCAGTGTTAAATTTCTCCTCTTTTATAAGCCCTACATTGAATATACGCAGACAAAGGTCTTGGTATCTACCTAAACCTGTGAAAACCTGCTGTCCACAACTACTATAGATCCCCAGCACAAAAGCACCTTATAAGGGCAATATGGGCAGAATGAGATTTTAATATCAGCACTTTGAAAATAACTAAAACCCTAATGTGGAGGTCAACTTGGAATTAAGCTTTCAGTGTCAAGGAAGAAAACTTTTTACCCATGTTGTGAATAAATGTGTTTGTGTTCTGTCACTTTCGAACTCGTTAATATACGGTGTTCCTTCATGCTGAAGTGTATTTGAATAAAAGTCTATTTTTTAGAAATTGCCGATTTGTGTTTATTTCAGTTGGATTTAAAATGCAATGTATATTTGAGGAAAGGTATATATTAAACCACTTGTTAGTAAATAATTCAAATTGGCATTGAAATACCTATGCTCTTTTTAACGTAAAAATAAATGTACACCAGCCATTTCTTTAAATGTAGTTACCCCCACATTTTCCAAGAAATGTTAATGTACAGGAACGTATGTGTACATGCAAACAGTCACATAAAGCAATCGATCTTGAAAGTTTTGATGGAACACGTTGCTTTAAATAAAATGTATACACGTTCAATTACATTTTAATTTAACTTGACAACTCAGAAAGTAAACCTAATTCTTTGACTGAAAAATATTTCCAATACTGTATTTTTTTGTCTCTTCAAATACACAGAGCCATGACAATATCCATATATCTACATGTCATATATAAATAATGTATAAATTAGTTTTCTAGACTATATATAAAAATGTGTGTATATATGTATGTGTGTGTCTAAGAGAGCAAGAGTTTTGACTTTTGTTAATAAGAGTGACGTCATTTTTAGTGAAGTCATTCCTGCCCAAATGGACCGTTGGAGCAGAGGGGCCCTGTCTGCGCCATATGTTCAAAGTCAGACGACCGTTACAGCAGTTTTTTTATTATTATACAGCGCACATCCGACGCACAGCTTCCCTTCTTGTGATCAGACTCTACTCCCCCAGACAGGGGTTTGTGTCTCCACACATGAAAGGCGCGCTAGTTCCTCTCCTTCACACCTGCACCAATTTGAGCACAAGGTGTGAATGGTTACTTCAGGCCTCCTACCAAGACAACAACCTTCAGACGCCGAAAATCCGGCCCCGATCCGATGGAAACAGTGGTAATACAACCTGCCAACAGTCTGCGAACATCATGAGGATTTAAAAGAGTTAATACGTATTTACATTAAACGGAAAACCGATTATTTATATAAACTAAGACTCTGAAATAGTCACAAACTACTGTGGTTGGCTATCTATTTAACGGCTGTTTTTAAATTAGACGTTATTCAGTGACGTGTACGTTACTTTTTTCAGTCAGCGGTTTTTTGAAAAACCAACGGTTTTTTCAGTCAGCGGTTTTTATTTTTAACATGATGGTTTTGCTGTATGATTTATTTGTTACAGGCGTATTTAAAAATGGAAAGAACTTGGTAACTTAATTATTTTTGTCGACGTGATAGAAAACCTCAAGAATATACTTGAAGCAGGTCAGCGTTATTATAACCTTTTCAACAAACTGATTTTTTTACTTGTCTTTCGTCAGTCATAGCATGCTAAATATAGACGAAGTATTCGTCTGAACAGTTGTATATTACCATATTGGCTACGTGCTTTAGCCGAAATTGTACCTTTTTAACGTTAAGTGTTGCTAGCATATTTTATGCAACGCGTTTATGACGTCATTTGAAATCATCGACCTGGAAAAATTTAGAAATTTACATTTCTATACTTTATATATTTTTGTATGTTCAGGCTGAACAGTCTTTAAAATAGGCATGTTAATTGGTCAAACTTTATGGAAACAACGTCAATTTTTTTCAACGTCAGCAAAAGCCAAAACGTCTTTGTAAATCTAAACATCTATTTTTGCTTTGCTTTTTTTCTATGACAGACTTGAGAAATAACACGTAGTCTACTACAGCACCTCGTGACACCGCCATAGCGCCAGTCATTGTGTCTGAGGATGGTTCACCGTGAATGAGGCGTTACGTTTTACACGTTCAGATTGCCAGAACACCCAAAGCGGACATTCACACTTTCAGAAATAATAGAAAAGGTGTGATAAAACAGGTTGCATACTCTAGATATTTAATCAAAGCAATTGCAAATGCTTAAAAACCGCATAACATCTGCTCTTAGACAAATTTTGCCCAAAAACCTCAAAATCCCGTTACAGTAGATTTAATAATAAAAAACACGGAACTCTTTACAGCGAGGGAATCTTTTTTTTTTTTTTTTTTTTTATTGAAATCACAGTCACATATAAAACACATTTACTTGCATTCATTTCAAAATCACTTCATCATAATAACACATTTTTTTTTAAATGTCAGAGATCTATATCTACAGGCACGACATTGAAATATTTACACCCTAGCCTACAATAATTAGAGATGGGAAACACTCCCTAGAAATATTATTTATCCTTACAGTGTTGTTTTAACTTAGCTTATACAAAAACAATTAAATAGAAATACGAACTTTTGTGTGAAACTGAACTGAAATGCACATTGTTGCATCAGGAAGAGCTTCCGAGGGGTATCCACAGGTCATGACAAATGTGAACCTGATCCACAAAACCAGTCATTTGTAGCAGTAGCCAACAATACATTGGGTCAAAATTATAGGTTTTTTTTTTCATGCCAAAAATCCTTAGGATACTAAGTAGAGATCATGTTCCATGAAGATATTTTGTTCATTTCCAACTGTAATGTCAAAACGTTTTTTTTTTTTTTATTTACATATCATTTGGACCCTCAGGTTCCAGCTTCTATTTGTATCTTGGGCCAAATAGTGTCCTAGCAAACCATACATCAATTGAAAGCTTATATATCAAGCTTAAGATGCTTTTTTTGTGGTCCAGAGTCACAAATGACAAAAAGCGTTGGTGCTGCCCTATTCCTATGTGGAACTGTCCATGGTCTATCATAAAGGTGCTCCTGGACTATTGCGTGTTTATATAGCTCTAAACTAAAAATAGACTGTTCATGAATCAGCTGGGATCTGTCTACCAGGGTCTCCACATGGACTTGGAGAGATACACGGTTGGCACGCTTGGTGCTTGTTCCCTGGCGTCCACCGAGACTCGGCTGTGCTCGGTGTCCGTGTCATCCAGGTCAGAGCAAAGGTCATCGCTGGAGGTGGTGGAGGGGGCCGGGGACAAGACTGAGGAGCCGCTGCTGACCATGCTCCTGTCTCCGGGCGACAACGCGGCGTACGTCGCCTCTCCAGGCCAAGTGCCACAGTTACTAGAGTCCGACAGGAGATCTGACAGGATGTCCTGAAAGCGATCCTCGTCGTTCAGAGGCATGCATTCAAGGAGGTGGTTGAGCAGGTCCGCGGCGATGGTCGCGTCGATTCCCGGACAGCTGGACACGAAGGTGTGCACCTCATGCATGCACTGGATGTATCCCGCGGCGAAGCGCTCGTTAGCTTCGCGGCTCACGCTGTCAGCTTCTGCGGAGAAGAAAAGCGGTGTGACGTCACGACCCAAATACACTCGGGGTGTTTTTTTTTAGATGCGAGCCTGTATAAAACTTATAAATAACTGCTCTTCTTACCTTTCGCTTTGTTTTGCAGGATATTTTCCACACGCTTCACGGTCATTTCCAACACCTCTGCGTTCTCCATTTTTACCTGGGCCTAAAACAAAACAAACAAACAAATAAATAAATAAAGCGATCGTTAAGGCTCTCTGCGCTGTGTATTGGTGCTGGATGCTTGAAGAATAAACTTACATCCGGGTCGGCTAGCAGTAGCCTCAGCTCCTGTAAACTTTCATTGATGCGGGCGCGTCTCTTTTTCTCCACCAGCGGCTTCCTCGTCTGAAGAGGGAGAGAGAATGGGTTTAACTTGTGGAAAGCGTCGAAAAACTTTAGCTTTTGGGATTAAAAAAGACGCGTACCTTTCTGTCTTTTATTCCGAAATAGTCCTCCTCGTGTCTGTTGCTGCGGGACGCAGGGGCCATATTGCTGCAGTATAGAGACCGCTGAGAGGACGCCTGAATGGGGGACAGATGGTCGGCGGGTTCAGCTCGAGACAAAAGTCTGTGCTAACAAGCACTACATATACTGTGCAAAGTGGGCGATTGAAGGGGGACATTTATGAGGGCTGATTTACATGTGAATGGACTGACTGGTAACCAATCAACAGCCTTGCCTTTGTCTGGGCACTGTAAACTAACCCGCCCTGTGAACCTGCATGGACCAGACGACAGTTAAACTCAACTACGACAGA
>JAUMHI010000034.1:61128-90087 GCA_032359435.1 Enteromius unitaeniatus
TTTGTCTGGGCACTGTAAACTAACCCGCCCTGTGAACCTGCATGGACCAGACGACAGTTAAACTCAACTACGACAGATAGATAGATGGATGGATAGATAGATAGATAATGCCATCTTACTGCCCATAAGTCAATACATTAGAATTAGTTATTCAGACATTTAGAGAAAAAACAATATCAGTTTATAAAACTGATTTTTCTTCAAATGAAGTAAATTTAAAAATTAACGTCATGAAAATTGCAATAAATTCACTGCAGGTTTTTAACTTGGAACCCATTTATTACTCATTCAAACTTATCTATCCAATATTTCCTATCTATATGTTTATATTTGTCTGTCTATCAATCAAACTATAAGCTTTTACAAACAATTTAAACTGTAGGCTATCATACTGAAAATTTTCTAAACTTTAACTGAAAACCTATCTAGCTATCATTTATCTAACTTCTGTTAATTCAATACTTCTTTAATACTATACTTTCAATACTATTCATAGTATATAGAATGGAAGCTAATAGGTGTTCAGTTAAAGAACTGAACACCTATTAGCTTCCATTCTATATACTATTTTTAATCCATTTAAACTCATGCAAACATATCAATCTAATACTTCTAATCTATCTATTCTTGACTTCTTCAAATGAACTCCTTCGAACTGCAAGCTTTCAAAACTACTTTTTAATAGGTCAGACCTCCTCAAGCCAACTTCAAAGTTTGTCTACAAACTTAACTTGTCTAGACTTAAAATCTAACAAAAGTAGGTTTTTGAGTTGAAACATGACGTTATCTTGTAAATTACAGACTAATCAGAATTAAACTCTTCAAAAGATACTTCGAGGCATGAATGGGAAGTGACTTAATATTTGAGAAGAAACGTCATCCATAATGGTGCAAAAGAAAGTATTTTTTACAAGTTGTTGATTTAAGAACAATTTAAGAGAGCAAGACAATTGCAGAATACTTTATTTTTGAAGGGAACAAAAGTGCGTCCTCTACTGGGATTCAGTTCGCGCGCACTGCATCATTTCCCTCAGTGCGGAGTTGATCTGATTTCTAGGACGCGTCCTACTTTACCAGAGTGCGTATGTGGGCCATCAGTGCTTTGTTGAAGGTACACACGAATGTAATGCAAAACACATCAAAAGGTGCTGAAATTTTACATCCATAAGTAGCCTACTGAAAAATATTCTACACATTTAAGCCAAAGTTATAATTTTAAAGAAAGGCTGCTACGTCCGACAGCGAATCGCATTGTTTTAGTGACTAAACGAAAGTAAATTATTCATTGGATTTATTAAATATAGCTATGTAATATGTTTCATATTAGACCCGCATTTTCATATAGATACATTGGATGTCTTATGTATTGGTTCAGACAAACCGGTTGTCTTATTTCAGTAAAAAAAAGTAAAGTTTCGTTTAAATTAATCTTTTGAATCGAGAAATACACAGTGCGATGATAAAACATATAATTTAAACATATTTTCTGTTTCAAAACCTGGAAATACTTGATTATACTTCATTTGCGCTGTCTGTAGATTATAATTTATAGATGATATCCTGCATCAGAGCCATAAAAAGCATTAATCGGTGTCAAGTTATTTATTGACTTCCGGCAGTCTGATGCAAATCAGAACGCGTAGTAGAGCGCCGTAAACGGCTAAAATAGAACCGGAACGCACATCCATTTGTGGGAAAGATTCCACAATAAAAGTCCAAGACGGGACCAGGCGGACCCTTACAAAAAAAAATGCATATTATTATGCGATTTCCTATTAGATTTTCAGCTCATTATCCTGTAGGAATTTTATGAAGGAAACAAAAAAAATAGATTTAGATTTTTTTTTTAATTATTCCAAGTTTTGCTTTAATGTATATATAATATTAATATATGGTTATAACAGAAAACAATTCAATTTAATAACAGATTTAATGTGTTAATCTGTTAATGTACAATCACATTCATGGCAGGATAATCTTTTGATATTTTTGATATATATGGTTTGGATGTTACTATGGTTAAATTAGGCAGAAAGACCGTTTGTGGCATGTTTTAACCATAGTTAACTATGTTTTCTTGGTTACATTTGTAGTAAAACTATGGTTCATTTTGGCACATTAAGCCTTTTCACTTTTACTGTTATGCAGAATATTTTTAGATTAGATTTATATCTTAACTATGCACCAATAATGTAATTACAATATTAGCACATCAGATTTTTCTTTAGCATCGTAACCAAAATAGACATTGTGTGAGCTGTACTCAAATTCTATCATTAAAAAATGCAAAATGTGATCTCAGGTAAACTCTTATGGAAATGAATGTAGAGTGAAAATCTTAAAGGAATGAATGCATAGATGGATGCAGGGACATTCAATGTGTGTTTCAACTGATTCACCCTCCACTTATTATTATTATTATTCATGGTTGCATTTAGAATAAAACATTGTCATTTCTGCCCCTCGGAACATAATTCGGATCTGCACGGGTTAATAGACGAGGCTTTTTTATACTGAACATTGTAAGTGATACTAATTTTAGAAAACAGACGCCGATTGGTGGACTCTTACTCTGAAGCGTGCCGGAAGCGAGGGAATCCTCTTTAAGTTCGCCCTCTGTCGAGCGATTCATTCACAGCTCAGAAGCGTCCTTGGTGGTACAATCACTACTGGACGTCCTAACCGCAGAAAATTAGGAAGAAGCGTCAAAATGGTGAAGATCTCTTTTCAGCAAGTAACTGCACAGAAGCCGGAAAAGGAGAACGATGAAGACAAAGAGGAAATTCACATGCCCTACTCTCACGTGAGTTACAGCTTCCCATTAAAATACCCGTTATTGTCTATTGTTTTGTGGTCTGCTGTGAATCCATCCTTTGTTTTATCATGTTCCTCCAGGCAAAAGGAAACCAAAAGCACAAAAATATTTGTAATCGAATTTTATTATATTAAATGTATGCATAAGTTATACTTAAGAAAAAAAAATATTGAATTATGAATAATTGGACATTTCCATTATGTTTCTAAAGCAGTTAGGCTATTAATAAACAAAGCTGTAATGCGAATATAAAACAATAATATGTAATATAATAAATAGTTATGCTTAACAATAGTATTAGTATTTAGTTAAATAGAATTATTGACTTTGACAGGATTGTGCATGTAAAAAAAAGTTTTTATTTGATAGATGCGAGACAGTATTGAGATTTATATTTAATTTTTTTGTTCCAATTTTTGTTAAAATTGACTAAGAAAAATTATACTGACCACAGAATTTACATTTTCTTCTTTCTGAGAATGCACTAGTTTCTGTCTTAATTTTAATGTAACCAGTTAATGATAATTATCAGATGTCTGTTGTCTTAACTCAACAACTTTTGACTATAGTAATATTAAAGTGCATATTATTATACACTTTGCCAGGCTTGGACCTGCTGTTCTGCATTGGTTTACAGCTCATAGATGCAAGCCGGTATTGAGATGCACAGCAGGATGATATTACATCATCCCTCAGCATGAACCGCCACTGCAGATTAGTGCCCAACAAATTGGCTTGATCTCTGTGTGTGTGTGTGTGTGTGTGTGTATTTTCTCTACATGTACACTTGCTATGTTTTCCCATGATAGCAGTTATTCAACTGCAAACCCTTTTATTACCACTTGACTTGAGCTGTGACAGTGCAGATGAGCGCAGCCTTTTGTTTGGTTGTGCCTGGAACACTCAGTACTCGCTCCACGCTTGATCCTGTCAGCCGGGGTGAAATAGGATCTTTGCTTTCACAAAATGGATGCCTGACATCCGTCTTATGAATATGATGCTGACAGCAGATTAAATTATTAAAAAAAAAAATCCATTTCTGAGAATGCATCACTTTTAAGTAACTGGAAGCTGTTAATGTGCATTAAATCTTCAGGTTTTCACTGCAAAGCTAAATATCCATTTATCAGGCTCCAGCTGGGAGAAACTGACATCTGAAAGCATTATGAAGTAGGATATTTGTGGGCGACTCAGAACGTTCCCTTCTCTAGTGCGTCACATAGTTAATTCGACCTCATGTGCCTGCATTCATTTTCCCTACTAGAGTGAAAATGACGTGGATTCATCTGATACTAGTGCTGTTATTTTCAGCCTGGTACCCACACACTGTCTCCTACCCGCAGCTACTGTGTATCCTCCCTACGTAGATAGGAACTCCTGTACAAATAAGGAGCGTGGAAGTACAGTACGTGCCTATAAATATCACTCTGCCAGGCGGAGATAGTAGCTCTGTCAGCAAGTCTGTTTGATTCACGATGATCCAGAGCCTGCGTGGGCCGATCCGAGCTGGTGTCCTCAGCACCAGCGTCTCTGAGAGACTGGAGGCGGATGCATTGCTCACGCCACCTGACGTCTTGAGACGCTGCCGTGACTAATGCCTCCGAGGGTTGGGTGCACTGCAAAAAAAATAAAAAATCTTGCTTAGAAATTCTTAAAATATTTAATCTTGTTTTCTAGAAGAAAAAAAATTCGAATTAAGTTTATGCTTAAAGAAAGAAATATCTCAGTGGGGCATGAATATTCTTAGTATCTTTGTCTTGTTAAAGCATATAAGCATAAACCCACTTATGTTTGATGCATTTATTCTGTTTTAGATTTATCTAGAGTGTTTAACAATGCAAAAAATACAGAGTAAGAAAATTATTTTTGCAGTGCAGCTTGCATGTATAAATTTTGCAATGGGAAATTCAGATGGACTGTAATGTGAAAGTAAAGGGATAGTCCGCTCTAATATAAAAATGAATGTAATACCAAACCTTTTAGCATAAAAGATATTTTGAAGAATGTTGGTAAGCTAACATTTTTGGGTCCAATTGACTTCCACTGTATTTGTTTGACCATACTACGCAAGTAAGTAGTTCCTGGAACCATTTAATTGCCAACTTTCTTTAAAATCTCATCTTTTGTGTTCCACGGGAGAAGAAAAAAAAGTTTGTATCAAAAAATGAGGGGGAGTATATAATGGCAGGATTTTCACTCTTTGCAATCCAGAATCAAATAACCAATGAAAACAAAACTAACTGAAGTCGTTTCGTTTTTTCAGCAGGATGAGTTGGTGCTCCCGGGAAGATCTAAAAAGTCTCCCTTTTGTGGCCTTTGGTGCGTCGTGCTCGGCTTGGTGGTCTTCCTGTCAGGCTTGATCATGGCGTCTGTATGCCTGTACCGATACTACTTCAGCCAGCAGGTGAGATGCTAGACGTCACTGGATCCGTCAATCATCTTTTATTCACGAACAAGCCTATTAAAAGTTCATTGCCATAGCGATCGCCATAGCAACACCTTGCAGGATCTTTCACTCAGTCTTCCGTTCACTAGTTCAGGCGCACTCTATTGAAGTGCTCTGCTTCCTTTCTCTAGATCCCAGAGGACAGTTTGTTCCACTGTCGGGTGATGTACGAGGACCCCCTGTTCGCCCCTTTACTGGGTAGACAGGAGCTGGAGGAGAACGTGGGCATCTACCTGGATGACAACTACGAGCAGATCAGCGTGCCTGTGCCCGACTTCGGAAGCAGCGACCCGGCTGACATCATTCACGACTTTCACAGGGTGAGGATCTTTCCTGGAAGCACTCGAAGTGAAGTTCTGCCCATTTAGTTCTAGTACAGTTTCTTCTAGTTCTCTGGCTGCACAAAAGATGGTGTTAGTCATCACAGCTCCCCCAGATGGACTGTGAACCATTTCTAAGGAAATCTTTTGTCTGCTAAAATCATTGTTTAATATTCAGCGCAATGTGCCAGGCACATGAGTACATGCAAATGTTTCTGTGAAAGCCACATTTCCAAGTTGCCCAGAAGCGATAAAGCTACGAGAATGTCAGCAGAACATTTTGTACTCCCACCTACATTTAATACAACACAAGTGCATTAAAACAATAATATTCTGAAATCTTATTACAATTTAAAAGACCTGTTTTCTGTTTGAATATATTGTAAAAAAGTCTTCAGTGTCACATTCTCCTTTCGAAATCATTCTGTTATACTTATTTGCTGCTCAAGAAAGATTTTGTAACATGATAAATCTTGTGACCCCCACTTTTGATCAATTTAATGCATTGCTTTGATCTTCAATATTAATCTCTCAAATCATCGGTTCTAACAGTCTTTTCTGTTTAACACAGGGACTCACAGCTTACTATGACATTGCATTAGATAAGTGCTACGTTATTGAACTCAACACGACAATCGTCATGCCGCCCAGGAACTTGTGGGAGCTGCTTGCCAATGTCAAGGTAACGGATTGCATAAAGTTTTATGCAATGCATGAACAAAAGGTCTCAGATTGTGAGTCACTCATTTGATGTGCAGCCTTTATTTCTGAAAAGCGAAATATTTAATAAATGATTTCTGAAGGTAGAACTGCACATTCAGGAATCATTTGTTAATAATAAAGACTTTATATTAAACCGCAAAAGGTTTTGCAAATGGTTATGAAATATATAAAAAAGTTTTAGGATGATAAAAGAGTTACTTAGTTTAATTTTTTAGTTTAGAATCGAATAAGTTATTTAGTGCATATTTAAATATTTAGAATATAATTATTATTTTTTTAGAATTCACCCTAGTTCTAAAGCATTTAATCTAGTAACTTTTTTTTTTTTAATAGAATTTTTATGTTAGTATTTTTAGTTTATTCGATATAATAAAAGCCCAATGCATGCAAAGCCCAAAAGGAATCTGAGGCGACTCATGGCATGTGTCAGTGTTGATGGACTAAAGCCCATAGCCCCATGTGACCGTTTGTATCCACCTTTTGTTTTGTCAGCGGGGGATGTATTTGCCCCAGACCTATATAATTCAGGAAGAGATGGTGGTGACGGGGCGTGTTAGGAACATGCGTCAGCTTGGACCTTTCATCCACCGGCTCTGTTACGGAAAAGAAACTTACAGATTGAGACGCCGCAGCAGCCAAAGACGTGAGTTCCATAACTTCTTGATTTGATTAAAAAATTCGATCAAATCAGATTCCTAATGTTTTTTAAGGAAGTCTCCAATGCTCACCAAGTCTGGATTCTTTCATGGAAAAACTATTTGTAAAAAATGATGTGTTTACAATTACTTTTACTTTTAATCCACTTACAACAACATCCTTGCTGAACAGAAGTGTTAAAACTATTAAATGGTAGTTTAACACCATAAGCAGCACAAATGTTTTCAACATTGCAGATAATGATTCTCGAGCCACATTTTTAAATCCTTCCTTCAGTAGTCATTCTAATATATGTTCAAACAGAACTGTCAATGCTGTGGTTGTCTGTAGGCTTAAGTTCCTGTTTTCTATCCACCCTTTTATCTTGCAAAAATCTGACACTTTAACGGTTGCTGATGATGACAACCATTAAAGCTTCCCCTTTATGAGTCATAGTGCTTTAGTCCAATGTTAGATGTTGAATCTAGGTGGCTCTAGATAAGTGCTGGGTACATTCAGTCTGGTGCGTGTGGCACGTTGATCTTAATCCTGATTAATGCATGCGCACGTAGGTGTACAAGCGTGATTCACGATTGTAGAGCACACAGAACGTCTCCTGTTAGGAAACCACACAGAGGGGGATGTGATGCACGTCAGGCACTAATGCATTGTGGGAGCTGTCGTTTGGATCAGAGGGAAACTCTGTGATGTGATGCAGAGGCTGAGGTGTGGGAGCTGTAGCCTGGCTCTTTAAGGACTTCCTTTCACTCATCCGGGTGCAGATGGTGTTTGTGTAGCCACAGGAAATTTAGAAGATAACAGGAACTTGACTTGCGCTACGTTTGTGCCACACCAAGATTTTCACCACAGAGTTCATCATCTCCAAAATGTTTTTTGAGTTCGATAATGTAGCCTTTGACCCCGAATGACCAGATTTGTGATGAATCAAGCTTTAAAACACTCCAGTTCAAAAATAAAAAGTGTAAATTAGAAATAAAAAGACAAGGGTAAGTTCTGGTTATGGAGTCGGGTAACAGTATCTTATTAATTTGGAGATATTAACTTTAATATTTTTTTCCCATTTCCATGGATAGTTTTCTCTGAGTGGATCTCTGTTCAGGATTATAGGTAGTCTAGTAGTTCTTTGGGAGAAGTTAGTGGTGGAGTTGTTTGTGAATTTTAAAAATATATTGTTATATATGAAGAAAGTATGCTACCATTTTATTTAATTTTTATTTATTTATTTTAACACTCATTCAACAAGGATGCATTAGATGTTATAAATAGATAAAGATAGATAGATAAATGTTAGATAAATAGTTAAATGTTATAAATTATGTTTTTTCACCAAGTAATGTTTTATGAAATGCATCGCATTATATGTGAATATGTTATATGTTGTGAACTGTTTTTAACATTGATAATATTTTTTTTTTCTAAATTGGCATATTAGAACGATTTCTGAAGACTGGAATAATGATGCTGAATATTCAGCTTTGCATCACAGAAATAAATGTATCTTTGAAAGAGTGTTAAAATAGTAAATGCTTATTTAAAATGTAATATATTATTTGATGTTAGTGTAATATAAGGTTTTTTTTTATTATTATTATTAAATACATGAAGGCATGGTCAGCATAAGAGACTATTAAACAACAAATTTTACTGACCCCAAAAGTTTGAAAGGGAGTGTAAAATACTTCCTATATTATTGATAATTAATATTGATAACAATTGACATTATTATGCACATGCAACCCCTACAATAATCTGTTTGTTTGTTTTCTTCAGGTGTCGATAAGAGGGAGACCAGGAACTGCCACAGCATCCGGCACTTTGAAAACACATTTGTCGTAGAGACAAAGATTTGCGACCGACTCATGCTGTAGTTTCCCTCTCTTCTCTTCAACTCTACTGAGCAAAACCCAAAACTGTCCCCATCCGTCCAGCTTAACAGCACTTTATCAGCATGATAAACCTGTACATAATGTTAGATAATGCCATATTTGTGTGTTTGTTGGTTCAAATTTTCCAAGGACAAACTGTAACTACATTTTTCACCCAAGTGTGTTTTTGTTTTTTTTGTTGTTGTTTTTTTTGTACGTGTCTAAATTTAGTTTTGATTTGCCTATTATGACGCACACTGTCTAGTTCATAGTTTCATTTCACTCTCAGGTTACTTGTATTTTTTTATTTATTGATTGATTATTTTTAAGTGAGGAAGTTTCTGCAGCTATAAGTGTGAGATTAGTCGCAGACGTCTGGCATGCACTGAAAAATGATTTTCATTTGACTTTTCTTCCTCTTAAGCCTCAGTTTGTGTAACCAATAGTTTTTGTGGTGGTTCATTATTTTCTGTGTAAGCTAAGAAATCCAGAGTTAGAAAATCGTCTTCAATGCCAAAAGATGTATACCTCATATTTTAGAAATGACTTTAAGCCTGTTATTTAAGTCATAGCGTGAGTTTTTGAACGTGATATAAGCAATATAAGTTTTCTTATCTTGGATTTCCTAACTTGACATCCATTTTTTTTTTTTTTTTTTTTTTTTTTTTTTGGTAGTATGGTTGGTTATCTGAGTGGTTTATCATGTTCAAATACTCTGTGTGTTGTTCTTTAATACATGTGAATAAAGTTTGTAGAAAAATTTGAAAAACTAGCCACCGGATGTTGGTTTGAAATGTTCAGTGATATCTACATGCAGTATGTTTATACTGATAAGAAGGTGAAATCTTTACTTTGCTGTTCCTATAACTTTTTTTTTTTATGTACGGTCCATCCATGGTTAATGGTAGATCATTAGACCTCATCCAAGGTAGAATCATTTCATTTTGCTTGCACTTTTTTCTAATTGTACCATTTATATGTATTTGTTCCTCTTCCACATACTGGTGTAGCAACAATTGGTTTTATCTGGAGTAAATGAGGCGTTTGAGTTGATGCACTCCATTCTGCTGCTTTGTAAATAACAATTGCTTGTAAAAAGAAATCATCAATAAACTGCTGAAAAGCTTCTCTCTCTGCAGATCTTTACTGATAAATATGCGCATACATCAGACCTCACAGTGCACTTGGGCCTCAAACCACATCACAAAAACGATCCCTCGTGAGAAACAACTGGAGAGGGTGTGGACAGTTGAAATGAAGCTTCAACTTTCACTTCCTCAAACATGCCACCTTGTGAGCTTTGTGCAACCATGTGGACCGTTTCTCACTTTTTCAAACCTCATTTTAAGTTAAACGTTTCATAATGCAGATGTCGCTCAAGAAGTTAAAAGGGATAGATAAAACTTAGCAGAAGTATGATTGATTTATTTCAACCAACATAATGCATGACACAGAAGTAAAAGTGCATATATATTGCCATCCTGAGCATATAAAATGCAGTATAAATGTATTGCTTAAAGGCACAAGAACACAAAAAAGACTAACTGAACACTTTTTAACTGTAATGCTGGTAGATATGAAGCTAATGCAGTAAAAACAGTAATATACAACCAAAGGGGCCAATATTTCTACAGTAGCTACTGCCCTTGGTTCTCAAAGATAAGCAAATATACACAGAAAGAGCTTAGTTGATATCCAATATTGTGAGTTTTGCTAAACAAATTGAAGTCACATTGGCAGGTAATAAATCACATGCTCAGCAATTGGTGTCTTCTACCATTTTCACCCACTTAGGATGCCTGAACGATGTAAACAGAGCTGCAAACTTTTCATGCAATGCACATGAGCAGAGATGTACCGCGGTCCTACATGTGCGTGAGTCAGCTTTTGATTTAAGACCTGGGGTTTTTTTGCATAACCATTTCCTTTCAGACAAAGAGCTTGTTTACCTCAACAACTTAAGTGATTGTGATAGAAGTTGCCTTACTATCCATTCCAACTCATGCTCTGAACCAGGCCCAGACCAACAGTTCTGGATGAAGAGTCACATCTCCTTCTACCTTGAATATTCTTTGAGCTGAAATAGTAAATCAAAGGGTCCAAACAGCTGTTTGTGCTGGCCATGCACATGGTAACAGTCTGTAGGTTGAAGTAAATTTCCTGAGTACTATCGTAAATATTTCTAGTATTTGGATCGTTACTATTGGATATTTTTTTCAGGCCGTAGAGGATAAAAACAATGTGAAATGGGATAAAACAAATGGCGTAGATGAGCAAGTTAGACATAAAGAGTTTCACAATCTTGCTTTTACTCAGTTCAGTGCTGCTAGAGGAATCCGCCATGCTGTACCCTCTCAGCTGCCGCACAACTGCCACCGTACAGCCCAGAATGAGGCAGAAAGGTATTAAAATAAAAAGGAAAGTGACAAAGCAGAGAATTATAAAACCCTTCTTCCACTCTTCATCTGTGTATCTCTCAAAACAGCGTGTAACATTACACGGTTTGTCCTCATTTTCAGGATGGTTTAAAGCTGTTGGCACTGCCAATCCAGCGATGATCAGCCACACGATCGCACAAAACACCCAGGCCATCGGTACCGTCCTTAAATGTCGAGATCTCAGTGGATACACCACAGCCAGCATCCGGTCCACACTGATGAGCGTGATGAACAAGGAGCTGGAATACATGTTGACGGCAAAGAGGGTCCCTGGAATCATGCATAGAGTGTTTCCCAGCTTCCATTTACCTGTGGCGAAGTAAATAATCCGAAAGGGCAGGGAAAGTGTGAAGAGTAGGTCCGATAAGGCCAGGTTGGCCATGTAGATCACCGGAACGGATTTCATCAAGCCATTCCGACAAACCAGTATCCAAAGAGACGCAGAGTTCAAAGGAAGACCCAACAGCAGCACGATGCTATAGGTGGAAGTGAAAAGTGGATATCTGAAATGAGATGTGCTGCAGTTTTCTGTGTAGTTGTGTTGCATTTTTTCCAAGACAAAGGCGAACTGAAGAGAAGTGCTGTGTCGAATTGTGAAATGGCTCTGTAACAATTTTTTTTCCTGCCTGCTACCTTTTTTTTAGTTCCACTTGTTAGTGACGGAAACAGTGGGAGGTGTTTGTAAGAGCACTGCATTTACATGCCGATATTTAAGAGGTGCAAACTCTGCTTTGGGGTGGTTGAAGATGTTTTGACATGTGGTCAAATGCGAACCAGTTAAATTAGGTCATGTGGGATTCAAACTTTAACGCTTGTGCTTGTTTACTATAAATATGAACCAAACCATCACTGTGTACACTCCCAGTATTATTAAATCACTAATAACGTATAATATGTAGCATTGATGAACATGAACAACAAAGATGAACATTTGAGCTTTTGTACCTTTTTGTGGAAGCAACCCCCCTCACACACACACACACACCAAAAAAAATTTAACTAACAGTTTCTTTCTTTCTTTAAAATGAAATAAGTTCATCACACATCCATGTAATCTTCACCTAATTCAAAAGCAAGCTAAAATGGAGTGTTTGTTAAACATCCCCTTCATGTACTGTGAGAAATACACATGGTCATGACATTTGTGTTTAAATCACTGATGTGTAGCAGATAATATCAGTGTAATAACTTAAGCAACGACAAGAACCCAAAAAAATGATAGAAGCTTAAGTTAGCACGTGGTCAGTGTGAATGTCAACTATCTGCAAAAAAACATATATGAATGTATTTCTGCTCAAATGTAAATGTAACCCTTCCATTCAAACCTGCAGCACAGAGCTTTTGTGTATTGTTTACCAGGAAAACCATATACAGTAGGGTGCAAATTATTAAAATGCTACAACCTCACAATCTTACATCTGCTGTCAGATAAGAGAGATGACTGACTGCTTTGTCTTACCACAGTCTCGCTTACTTACAGTGTCTTGACGTTAAAGGTCAGTGGAGATGCATGCAATGCAGACAGAACAGCTTTTCGAAAGCCCTGTGGGTGGAGGAGGGTGGAGGGTTTGGGGAGGCTGAACGCAAACAGGATGAAGCACACACAGACTGAACAGCGCATTTTGTTTACAAATAACATTACTTCGGCATGAGTATTTTTTAAGTTAAACTGTGTAGCTGCTGCGTAAATGTAATTGATATTTACGTTTTGTTTTTTTACTTATATGTTTTATTACGTTTAATAAAAAAATACATTACGACAAATCACTTTTTTTGTATTTTTAGATAATATAATATATGGCTGTTGTTGTTCCCAGCTACTCACATTCAGGTATGTTTTGATGTCTTGGCGCCATCTAGAGGTCGATGTTACACAGGTTCATGGAGCCTCGCTGTGGCGCGGTTTCTTTTAAGTAAAAATAAGGAGACGCGTTTAGAAGACAGAGAGCAGAAATGGCGAGGTGTGAAGGTTATTATTTCCTACAATCCATTCATCCATCAACCTTTACATGCAGTTTGTCGTTTGGCAGAGATAAACGTTTTTAAGTCCCGCACGTGCAAGTGAATGACGTAGGCTACTGTTTGTGAACTACAGGTAAAGATATTTTACAACTAATGACTACACTTTTTTATTTCATGTTTATTAAAAAAAAAAAAAAAAAGGAACAAAGATGTTCAAAATTTGGTTAAAGGTAAACACACGAACCTAAACAAAATCAAAATCCATAAAACATGTATGCATTAATTGTTTTTGTTACGTAACATACATTATATCAATATATTGTTATTATTAGTTACTTAACGGCTATATTACTGCACATATTATGTATTTACATTTTAAAACAATTCTGTTCATTCATTCATTCACTAACCCACTCTCACACACACACACACACACACACACACACACGTTGGTTATTGTGATTTACGGGGACTCTCCATAGGTGTAATGGTTTTTATACCATAAAAAACATTTTTACCATTTTTATACATATACTGTATGTGGTGTTGCCCTACACTGACCCTACACCTACCCCTTACAGGAAACTATGTGCATTTTTAGATTTAAAAAAACCCATTTAGTGTGTTTTTTAAGCCTTTTGAATTACGAGGACATTGAAAATGTCCTCATAAATCACCTTCATGTCATTATACAAATTTGCGTCCTCATAAACCACATAAACACACACACATTACATTACCCTTACATTACTCTGTCCTCTTTGAATTACTTATATCCACCACAAAATCATTGTTCCCTTTTTTGTTCCTCTCATACATGGTGTTATTCTGGCGCCATCTGCAGGCCATTAAAAATATATATATATATATATAAATATAGGCTACCAGAAAAAGGAACTAGCCTAGCCTACAAACACATGGGCATGGCAACCCATTGTGATCATATTTGAAAGATGTTGCAAATTCGGATACAACACAATTAATTTGAAATGATTCACATAAACCTACAACAACTCTCCTACAACGAAAAATTTGTTTTAAGCTTCTCATTATGCTTTCATCCTCATCCAAAAAATGTTCTAGCAGAAGAGTTGGTTAAAGTGCATCAAGGGCCATGTGGTCAAGGATGTAGCTGATTCAGAATATAACCAACAGTTCAAAAAAGACAGAGGAAACATGGCGGAGACAACGCAACTACACACTTTATTAGACAAATAGTGATTTAAAAACAGCTTTTATGAGGCCTCCAGTGCCATTTGTCCTTTTATCGTTATCACATTTTATGAATTGATAAATTAATTTATAAAGCGTGTAAAATTGCATTAATTTTAGAACCTGGCAGCAGCACTAAACAACAGCATACCGCAGTATGTGACCACAAGCAGGCGTTAATGCGATTGCCAGTCTTCTCATGTTGGTTTAAAACAAACTTATTTTTTTCAGTTTTACACTTAACATGCAGAATTTTTTATCCAGATAAGCCCGATAGGGTACAACACATTCGTGCATCCCCCAAACAAACAAACACAAGCCCTGCATTGTTTTCAGAGCTGTTAATCATGTACTTCTATTTAAATAAGAAATTTGTTGGCACACTTCATATATCCTATAAACAGACAGCTGAACTCCAGATATGAGAAGTCACTTGCTGTCTGACTAACTGAAACTAGTGGCACATGGCTCTGTACCCACACATTCTTACCCACAACCTGTGGAAATTGGTGCCATAATTTATACTCAAAATATTCAATTCATAATCTAGCAAAAATTCAAAATAAACACAGTTTTATAGACATCCAGTGCAAAACAGGTGAGACAAGTCTGCATAGATATATTAACATACTGATTTAGGAGGGAAAACACAGAAGTAAATTGTATGTAATGCCAATGTTGCATCAGAAACGTTTCTGAGTCATTGTAAAGGTTTCATGGTGGTTTTTTAAGATGGCCATCGCGTGCGAGCATGAAGACCTCAGGTTTCTCATGTTGACAGTGTTAGCATGAGATAAGACAAATACAGAATCTTAAAAGCAAAATACTTATCACCGGATCATAAATCCTGAGTGTGACACAATTTTGATTGAAAATGACAAACGCAACAAATGAAGCACCGCAGTGATTACATATTTTTGTAGGCCTTGGTTTCGTCAATAAAAACCTCAAAAGTTTTTCCCATTGACTTCCTGGAAAATAAGCTCTGTGACCAACAAAAGCTTATCATTGTTACATGTTTTGTTCATCATAATCTTCTTCACAAATGAACAACGTCTAGACATTTTAAAGCCTGAATCCTGAATACAATCGCAGCCCAAATGTGGGCTATAAATGAACTACACCACTGTCACAGGACTTCATCTTCACCATCACGATACTTCAGAAAACTCTTTTATTGTTTATTAAAAGGCATATTCCTTTCCTGTTAACCTGAAAAAGCAGAGTAGTGAGCTGATGGGTTTACCTGTTTTAAGTTCAATGTCCCAGGCCACCTCTGTTCTCGTTTCACGCCAACCTCGTTTTTTCAAGGCTTGTTAAAGATTTAAGACGTTCTGGGTGTATTGCTGATGTACTTTTAAGTCATAGGGTAGAAATATTTTGGGTTTGTGTTAACCACAGACTTATTTAACCTTGTTCAGAAAACTCCCCAGCCCCATTGACTTCAGGACAATGTAACGAAAGTGTTTAAGTGTCACATTTAATTTCCAGGTTTTGACCTACACCTAAAAAAACAATATTCCTGCAGCACTCTATTTATTTAACTCTTTGTTTTTTAAATTCCAAACGTAAAATGTCAAAATCTTTTAAAATAGAAGTATTGAGAAATCACTTGTCTCTCTTATAGCCCTAGATTCAAAAACCGCAGAAATGGGTCACGGAAGCAGCCCGCCAATCAGAAATGGTCTCAGACGTTATCATGTTCTGTGGGTGCTTGCTTTCATGGCTTTAGAGGGTAGAGTGTCAAGGATTGTGGTTTTAAGGAAGAATAGTTATCTAATTTAACTTAATGTCTTATGGAACTTATACCTGTCATCATGCCCTCATGTCGTTCCAAACCTGTGTGAGATCTTCTGCAGAAAGTTGCTTTTTTAAAGTAATGTATTACAATATTGTGTTACTGCCTAAAAAAGTAACTCATTGTGATGTTAATGCTGAGCTTGCTTGTTTGGTTTTAAGATAAAGCCCTTTGACACCAAAAAAGGAAATGAACATCTGACTGATGAAAATACGAGTTCCTCTGTATGGTAGAACATGTTACAAAATATTTTTTTAATTTTTTACTCAATATTACGTTTTAACTGTGTACACAACACCTATGCACCTATGCAACAGGCTAGTCCACACTGCAGGTGTTAATGCTCAGATCAGATTTTTTGCTGAAATTCACTTTTTGTTGCGCTGTTGTTGTCATTTAAATGCGACTGCCATCAGTCTCATGTGTGAACCGTAGACAGCTGTATGTGACCCACAAGTCGTGGCATCAAAAATGGATGCTGCTTGTGTTAGTGTGTGTTTAGCGATTTTTAAGTTAATGTGAAATCAGAGCCTAAATAACAAAGTGATAAGAAAAAGAATATTAATCCGCCAGCTCAGAATTGTGACGTCTGTCACATTTCAATGACTTAAAAATCGCATTAAATGCAACATGGAGGTTCATTGCAAAAAATCTGATATGTATCCAATTTAGGACCACATATGAAAGCAGCCTGAGCTGAAAAAATCGGATTTATGCTGTTCAGACTAACTTTCGATTCCTCTCAACATAAGAACATGAGAGCTGTCAGTCAATAAATGTAAAACAAAATATTTGATCTTCGTTTTGGACATGAGTGAGAAAAGGATAACAGCATTTGAATTTGTGGGTGAAAAATACCTTCAGCTGGAACGAGAGGAGTATATTTTGTCCATTTATGTCTATAAAACATGCACTAATCCTTAAGAACCTTTAAAAACAGTCAAACGTGTGTCCTGAAAGGTGCAGTCACATTTACTGATTTTTGGCGATAAGCAGGTTATTATTATAAGAATACATACGATCTGGAATTTAGGGTGAAAGATTTCCCCATGCCAATTTTGGATTTTGCAGTGGGTTTAAGTTGGCTTGTGAATTTGCTGAGCTAGGGTGCGTTTCCTGAAAAACCGATTAACCACAATAGTATGATGTGTTGTTGTGGAAACAACTAGCTAGTCACCACTGTTTCCTGAACACAAACGCATCTCGTCATTTGAACAACACAAGTTTAACAACATAGGGTCATTGTTAATGATGTGTATTGGAGGAATAACTTGATCTTCACGGGTTCCCTCTTACATAGTACTCCATTAATGCACATGTGCACTTTTCAAAAACAGCGTTAGAATTAGACGTGTAAAAATACATAATTTAAATGCTTTTATATTTAGATAGAATGGAAGATACTGATGTAAGCATGTTAGCTTGATTCTTGCTACTGACAAGAATCTATGCTTTTAACCACAGGTCCAACCACATTGAAGTTGATTGTGAACGTTCATTTGAACTATGCTCTCGGGGAAACACGGAATCATTGAATTATGATGGTAACGACGGAACTTGCGAGCATAGTTGGCTAACGATGCATTTGGGAAACGCAACCCTGACCAACAGAAAGATGTTTGAATGTTACTTTTTTGTGAGCAGTGCTTTACATGTGACTACTCTTTTGACAAAGGACTTTTTTGACCGCAAATAATCTTTACTCTCACCGAAGAGTCATCAGCACACATTATGAAAATAACAAATTGAATTCACCTCAGACCTCTGAGGAGCTGGTGATTCTCGCTCTGCTGATGGATACTATAAGTGTATCCTTGGTGGATCGGACTTCCTTCGCGATGAAATAGTAACACAGAGCGTCCAAGCAGCAGGTCACGTTTGCAATGTTTATTGACACCTGTATGAACAGGGCGATGTTCTGTTGCTGTTTGCAGTCTGAAATAATGCGATTACGGACAAGATATTGCAGAAATATGGCCAGGTGGCAGGGGGTGAAGGGCACTAGGAAGGCCGCAAGGCTGCTGTAGATGATTCTCACCCCAGCTTGCTTTTTGTGGTCACTGTCCTTTGAGGCTTTGAGAGTACGGACGCTCTGAATGGAACATATCACCAGTACTGTGGCAGGCAACAGGAAACCAAAGACCTCCAGGCACATGATTAGTGCAGTGTTCCAACCTTTATCAGAGAAGCCATGGAAACAGGTGAAATTCCCTTTTTTATTTTCCCGAAAGGTGTAGGTGGGTGAACTCACTGCCAAAACGAACACCCAAATGAAACCGCAAACAATCATGGCGTTTTTTTTCGAACGCACCTGCTTTGCTCGAAATGGGTGGTTTATGGCAATGTACCTGTCTATGGCTATGCACACAATCGTGTAGATGCTGCCATACATAGCTACAAAGTAAAGACTTTCCAGAAATGAGCAAAAGGTCTTCTTGTCTTCTGCCCACACATTGTGCGCTGCATGCATTTTAAAGGGCAACTGCAACAGCAACAGCAGATCCATCAGAGCCAGGTTGGTCATGTAGATGGAGGACTCGGTCCATTTTCTGAGCAGCATACAGAAGACCACTAGTGCTGCGATGTTTAACATCAATCCGAAGACCAGTACTGGCACGTAAATCACCAAGTCCAGCATCCGAGTTAGAGAGTCCACATCTTTAGTTGAGCAGTTTGGCATCATAGTGAAACTGGCATGGAGAGAGGTGTGAAATACATCACATTCTTTTTCATGAAATTTCTTTCACAACTGAAATTTACTTGTCAGCTTGTACAGTCATCATTGTTATGCTTTCTGTTTTCACTTGTTGATGCAATAGTTAATGTATTTATATTAGATTGCAAAAAAAAGAGCAATAAAAAAGTGGATTTTTTTAAATGCAAAATGCTAGGGGTTTTTTTTAATGAAAAATGCTAGGTCTGTTTTATATATGCATTAAAACTGGCTTGCTCAGACTTTTAACACAAAGAGCTGCACACATTTTTCTTTTTAAAATGGATAAAAAAGAAGTTTTTGTTAATAAGGCAAAGCAAAGCTGCATGCAGAAAGTACCGGATGACATGAAGCTTGTTTTTCATTATGATGTTTCATACGACTTCGGACACATCAAACATTTTACTGAGCAGGTTTCTATTCTTGTTCTCATTTCAAACAAGTTTCCACTTAGCTATTTAAAAAATGGTGTTGATTTGCTTTTTTTGTACGTACTCTGTATGATAAACCCTTCTCTTTATTTAAAAAAACATTATAATAAAACTCAGACAATTCCAGTTTCTTTTTGTAAATAAAAAATTTTATGCATGCAAATTTTCTGATGCTTAGTTTACAATTGCACTGTATTGTATTACAATTTCAAATTCACTGCATGTTGCAAAGTAATTGTAATAATTATAGTAAAATATATTTATGTGAACATTATTAAAAATATTTAAATGAATGTTCATTTATTTCCTAAAAAGGCAGTAATTTTAAAGACAAAGATGAGAAAAAGCAACTGTAATGATTGACTGCTATTTGTAGTTCGTTCAATTGTTCTGCGTATAATTTTTGCCGCTCTTTAGTTCATCAGTAAATATTCTTACCTTTGCCGATGACTTCAAAGTATCATTTCTCCTAGAGTGAAACTGGTGGTACTTTTTTCCGTGATGATGCACTCATGAAGTAAATCTTTGTTAAGAAACAAAATATGACCGTTAAAAAATTGGAAAGGAAATGGTGACTGTGTAACAATGAAATTACCAAATAACCTCAATTTTGGACACATTCGGACATTCTCATAAACACACGCTTACACACACACACACACACATGAAACAACTTGCTTTTCTCTCGCGAAACCCCTACAAGTAAGTTGTGAAGGTCGTACCCCTGCTGCCAAAGATCAGCAGTTCTTTTTGCAAACCTATAAACCACAAGAACAAAATCCGTTAAATGTGACCTAAGCAGGACAAACTGGCGGATGTCTTTTTTTCTTCCTGCATTATCTGTGAAGTACAGCCAATATTTAAGCCTCCTTCTTGCCAAACGTTAAACCTCTTTGACATTTCATCTGCTTCTATATATTTCAAGATGCATGTCAATAAACCACAGTCTTTTCCCCTTTTCAGACACGTGGGTTACATCTGTCACGAAACCGTCTGGTCTGCAAAAATCACCATTTGTCTCATGAATGAAATGAAGACTGGTTTTGTCCCACTTTTACATTACAACGTATAGCAGTGGTATTTACGCACTTATATTGCTAACTGTGCACAGTCATTGTATTTTTACATAAACTGCAAGCATTTTTCTAACACTGAATACATTTACTGAAACTATGCCTCTGTGCAACATCTACTGACTTCAATAAAAAAGGTTGCTAAAACCAAAACACACTCTTACACACACACACACACACAAAATAATTGCGTTAAATGAAATGAGTGTCTGCTTACCAGGATGTGTCTCATATGAGATACTTTCCCTTAAATGCTATCAAGAAAACTGTAGTTAGTAGCACTTCTGTTTTCAGAGGTTTTGCCTGTGACCACATCCTTGCTAACAGAAACATGCCTTTGGTACTTTTCTGATATCTTCCTGTTAGCCTGTAAGTAGGCTACTTCATTTTCTCTTAGTCAGTATAATCACGGCTCATATGTGTATAGCTGACATGAGGTACATTTTTGGGAAGTTAGCAAATCCTTGGGTGTGTAGCATACTATATTTCATCCTTCTCTATATAAAAAGGGCTACACTGAGCTCATATTAAATGCAAGGTTATTTGTATGTTTAAAATGCATATCACGGCAACAGGAGCATTTAAAATATAGACATGATTAAAATGTTTTTTAAAAAGTACAAAAAGATGGGCAGTTACAGATATACATGACAAAAACAAACAAAAGAAGTTGTTTACAATCCAAAATCCAAAAAGTTTAAAATATAAATATAATACAATGTCCTATAAAGTGTTGCTTCTCAAATACGTTATAATATGCTATATTTAGATGTTTTTCATATTAATGTATTTTTTATTTAAAATAGACTACTTACACTTAGCTTAAGTAGCTAGCTAGCTTAGTTAGATATAATCTGCATCTATCACTCAATTAAATTAAATACAAATTTATAGAATATTTAGATTATTTTAAATTCATATATTTTTCATTTTATGTAATGTATTTTTATTTTAAATGGACTAAGGACATTTTTAGTAACCTATATAAGTAAATGTTAGCTCAAATCTTAATTAGAAATGCAAAAATATATATTGTTATTTTTGTTGATTCACATTCACTGCTAGAACATATTTTGTAAATAATGTTGTGTCTAAATAAGTTCACTAAAAAAAAACAACAATGTTGATTTACAGGCAATTATCAGAGGCAACAATGGAAATATAAACATAAATAGAAACAATGGAAATCAGTCATAACTACAAACCGTCGCTTGTATTGGGGCATAGAGGATCACATTACAATGCAGAGGAAATAGAGATTATTTACTTTTTGTTTTGACTTTGCCAAGGGCAGTACATAACCCACACATAAAAATGGTAAAGCGCAATATTATGCAAAATGTAATTTCTCAGAATTACATTGTTGCATGACACAGCGTGTTTATGTGCTTGCAATTAGATATAGATGATATTGGGTTAGTATAGAGTTAGGGAGATATCTCTATTTGTTGATGCTCTAGAGGAAGAGAGAAAGGGAATTTACTGATTAAATAATCAATCTTGGTTTAAAAATACGCTGTTTTCTTGTATTGCAGACAAAAATAAATCATCTTAAATGAAGATATTTGTAAAGCAAAAATGCCAGAAATAATTGTGGAAACACTTTCCAATAAGGGCCTTTGGTTAACATTAGTTAACAACGTTAGTTAACGTGAACTAAGAATGAACAATACTTCTACAGTATTAATTAATCATACCTAATGCTAATTTTAGCGTTTACTAATCCATTATTAAAATCACAAATGTGTTTGTCAACATAAGTTAATGCACTGTGAACTAACAATGAATTATTGTATTTTTATAAACTATAACATTAACAAACATTAATAAATACTGTAAAAAATGTACTGTTCATTGTTTGTTCATGTTAGTTAATACAAGTGTTACCGTAATTGTTACGTTAGATGTTTTGATATTTTATTAGCTAATTAATGATTGCTTAGATCAAATTAAATTGCATAGGATAATACTCAACAGTGTAGAAAAAGAAACAGTGTAAACAAGACAACTTCACTTCCTATAACACCTTTGATGTTTGGTAACCTAGCAACAGGCCTAGCTATTTTTGGAGAGCAAATTGCATAAAATAAAACATAATAACATAACATAACATAAAATTGGCAAATGTTTTTAAAAATGGCCTGAGGTTTAAATCTCATGAAACATCCTTTAGTGATGTAAAAGACAATCATATTCAATAATAATAATAATAATAAATAAGACAAGACTAGTAATTTAGGATTAGGGCTAAGATTTGGGTGAGGTTTTAAACTTTTTAAGAACAACAACTCTGAACAAAATACATGAACATGTAGGTTATTAATATGAATATGGAAAAATAATAGCAATAGGCTATTAATACGAATAGGATATAAATATCTATTTATATATCTATTTATATTTGTAAAAGAAGTGAATGTAAATAGCCTATTTCTATGAAAGACTAATGAATATTCCTTTATTTAATGATGCGCTAATTTAAAAGAAAAACACGAGACAATGGCAAATGTAGTGAAGGACTGATTTGTGTAGTGTAGTAAATACAATTGTTGATTTAAAAGTACTCTCTGCAGTGCATGCATGATCTCTGCGTGGGGGAACTGCTGCTGTCAGCACGTACGCTCTTATCCGGGCAATTTTCAGCATACGTGTTGTCATGTGACCCAGGTTCAGCCATCTTGTGGATACGAAACGAGAGACGCCACTCGCACACAAACTCAGCGCTGTCAGTAAAAGCAGAGGTAAGACAGCGGGCCCGGCGTACATGGTATTGCTCTAAAATAACACTTAACTATTCCTACGCTAACTCTCAGTAACATAGACCCGTCCCAACTTAGCGGACCGACGCTATTCTAGCCCGCATGGTTGTTAGGCCCGGAAGCACCGGGCTCGATTAGGCCGGCCTACCGCTGATGATTCTATCAGCGATCCGCAGGCAGCTGTAGTTGAGCGCGGTGTGGCTGGAGACCGTGAGCACAGGCCGCACGGATTAAAACTCGTGTCAACTCACTCACACCCTGATTTTAAGGTTTTTCTGCGCTCCTGTCGGCATTTGTACCGACAGTAATTGACTCTTTGTACATTTCGCGGCGGTGCGTGGGCTGGTTTAAAGTTGGTAGGAGTTGGAAGTCAGAAAGTTAAATGACTAGCGATAGCCATGCTAGGATATTTCACCTTAATAAAACTCTTCGCTGAACGGATAACGTTACATGGCATCTACTGCGGGCATTTCAGTAACTTAGTTAACATTACATCTAAACGGATTTATTGGCGTTTTTTCCTCATCTGAGGTTAGTTTGTAGACTGCAGTGCTTAACGTTACAGGGTGGATGAAGACAGGGACGTGGTCATTGAAACCGTAAACTGACATTAATCGCTCTTTGCTTTTTAAGGTTTGCAGCAATAGAAACATGTTAGGTCACGATACGGATCAATTACGTCTGATGTTGACAGTTTACCTAAAAGACTAAAAATGCCTTCGTATTGCAGCGGTGAAAATCAATCTTGAAATTTCAAGACGGCCAAAAACTAGCTTTATGGGCTTGTTTAGTGTTCAACTGCTGCCTTATTTCTCTTCCTGACTGGTGTTAAACAAACACTTAAACTCTACGTGCTTAATTGTAACCCGATGCATCCTTATAATTGCATGATTTGGTGGGTTTCTATCAGTTAAACTGGCTTTTATATGCATGTAAATTGTTTAAGTGTTTGTTTTTAATGGGAGCGTGTGTAACCTGGGTCGTATTGCTTCATTTGGCTGCGCACGTGGTATAAATCCCAGTAGTCGCAAGTCACTTCTGTTTATATTGCGTAGACATTGTCATCTAGGTAATGTGACAGTGTAGAGAATATATAATAATAAACCTCAAATGAAATGTAAAGATCTTTCTCTTTCACTTGAGGTTAAATGCGTCTTGTTTGACAGGTCTGATAAGGTGCGTCTGGAATATGCAATATGCACATGTGATCAGTTCAAAAAGTTAGTTGCATTACATAGTGGCCAAGGGAAGCCATAGGTTGCACAGATGTCTGAGAATGCCCTTCCTAATTGGGAGAGTTCCTAAAATAGCTCTAGTCACAGTAAGGGGGTTACACTAAGGTGCTGAACGGATGGGGGTCACCTCTATAATATGTTAGAACAAATACATTACTGCCAAAGTCGCCACTATTATTAATGCATTTGAAACTTTTTTGGTTTGCTTGTCACAGTTTGTGTATGTAATTATACTTATTTGAAAGTTTAAAACTTAATAAAGCATGCACACGCTTTGCTAAAACCATCATTTATGTTGGAGCAAACAGTGTTACTCCAAGGGATTTAATCCACCTATGCGCATTAGCAAGTATTTGCATTGGGTGTCTGTGTTTGCAAATTGCAAGTCAAAGGGGATGTCCCCAGGACAAAGTTATGTGCATGCTATTTTTTTTGGACATTTTGAGATGTACCGGTGCAAACTTCAGCATGGATGACTTGTGTATTATTTTTATATTTAAGTGTGTAGGTGTAGTTCTCATCATGAACACCTCTCGGACTCAACACCCAAAGATTAATTATTTTAAATGAAGTTGTTATAAGTGCATTTAACTGTAAGTCATGTTGTTATTCTTATTGACTTTCACTTTTTACGTGCACCAGTAGTTAAATATACAACCTTATATGCACGCATGTAAAACACAAATCCCATTTTCAGTGTTTTTGCTGTTTACTCAAGTCATATATAATTTTTATTTATTTATTTATAATTTTTTTGTTGAGCTGTTAATTGAGTCTTTAATTTTTTTCAGACTTTCAAGGAAAATGGCAGAAACCCAGACACTTAACTTCGGACCAGAATGGTGAGTGTTGTTGCTGAAGCATCAAGGTCTATTTTATTTATTTATTTTTTTTTTTTTAACTGACCTGTCATAAGTCCTATGTACACAGACTTAGTCATGGTTGTTTTTGAGTCTTCTGTTGTTGGAAATTTGTTGATTATGCAAAATGAGACTCTCTTGTCAATGTCAATTTCACAGAAAAGCATGTATACAGGATGGAAATTGTCATTAATTGTCAATTATCGGTTGACAAGTTATGCACTTAATGGTTTCACACACTAGTAGATATTTGTTGTGTATTTCCTTCATTGATCTTATCGCAGAACATATCAGCACGTCTTCATTTGTATTTAAGTGTCTGTGTAGATGCATTAACAAGCTTCACATTTCTGTTTTTAAACCCTCTTGGCCTATACTTCCAGCTCTCCAGCAACATTTTACGTTCACTTAAATGAAATGATCATTTTAAATTAAGTTAACCCCGTTCAGTATTATAAATGATTGCACCGATTTTACTGTAGTGTTGAAAAGCTATATTTACTCATTTAAAAAGTGGCATTAAAGATGACATTACCTGATTTCTGAAAGGATCATGTGACGCTGAAAGCTGGAGTAATGATGCTTTGTATCATGTGAATAAATTGCATTTTAAAATATATTGACAAAGAAAACAGTTATTTTAAATTGGAATAATTTTTCACAATATTACAATAATTTCACAATTAATCCAATAAATGCAGCCTTGATGAGCAGAAGAAACGACTTTAACATTTACATTTAATCATTTAGCAGACGCTTTTATCCAGAGTGACTTACAGGTGGGGAAAACAACAAGCGATTAGTCATACAGAGGCAAAAACAACTTTGCTCATAAGTGAAGTGCTCATAATACCGTACAACAGGCAATGTTCAAATAAGTGCAGGCTAGAAAGGGAAAGAAAGAGTAGGATTAATTTTTTTTATTTTTTTTTATATATGATGTCAAATAGTGTTGAAAGAGATGGGTTTTCAGAAGTTGTTTGAAGGTTCTAAGGGAGTTGGCATTTCGAATAGCAATGGGAAGATCATTCCACCAGCCAGGAACGGTGTAAGAGAATGTTCTGGAAAGAGATTTTGTGCCTCTTTGTGATGGTACAGTGAGGCGTCGCTCACTGGCGGATCTCAGAGTTCTGGAGGGAGTGTAGATTGGTAGCAGTGAGTGGAGGTAGGCGGTTGATTGTTCCATATGCAAGCGGCAGTGCCTTGAATTTAATGCGAGCTTTAATTGGGAGCCAGTGCAGGGACTTTAAAAACCATTAAATATCTTACTGACCCCAAATATGTGTGTGTGTGTGTGTGTGTGTGTGTATATATATATACATACACACACATACATACACATATAAATACAAAAACATGTACCAGTGTGTATATATTAGTGCTGTTAAATGGTTAATCCAAAATACATTTTTAGATTACATTACATAATTTTGCTGTTTATGTGAACAACAATGTTTAATTTGGATGCGATTTTAATAATTGACATCTCTAGTATGCACAAAAGTGGCATGTTCGTAGAAAGCACATTAAATTTGATTAAAACGTCTACTTTTATTGTTTCAGATTCAGTGTATACAATATTCATGTAAAAATTTAAATAAACGTGCTTATTCTGACTTAAGAATAAGGAAGCATATTCAGCTGTATTGTGTAGGATAGTGGCACATTTTAAAAATTTATTTTATTAATAATAGTAATAATAATTAATATTTGTGGTGAGTAATGTGTGTTTTACTTCGTCATAAGTTAATATTTGATTTAAATATTTAAATATATAACAATTTAGTGAATCAGGGGAAAATGTGTTGTTTTTTTTAAACAACACAATTAATAGAAACAGAAAACTAAATTTCTGGAGAAAATTTAGTTTTTATGATTAAACCCTTTTTTATATACGTATACATATATGTATAAATGTATATTATGTGTCAGTGTGTATAAAATATATGCTGTAAATATTAATATTAGGTGCAATTGATATTAAGTACAGACATGTGCAGTATAAAAGTTTAAAATAAGGCATTCTTGATTTTAAAAGCGGATTGTTTACCGACATGTCTATAGATATGATAATGTAGCATGTTTTCTCTCGGCTATGTCCTAGGCTCCGTGCCCTGTCTGGTGGAGTGGGTAGCAGCAGTGTGGCCTCCCCTCCGCTCTCACCCGCATTGCCAAAGTATAAACTTGCAGACTATCGCTACGGGAGAGAAGAGATGCTAGCACTTTATGTAAAGGATAACGTGGTAAGGACAAATTTTCCATCAGTCTAATTAACCTTAAAGCGTCTCTTTCAGTTTAAATATTCATGTTTAGAAACTTTTCTCTTTAGATTCCGGTAGACCTTCATGATAAGGAATTTCTACCTATTTTACAAGAGGAGCCCCTGCCACCATTGGCATTAGTCCCATTCACAGAGGAGGAGCAGGTGAGAATGTGACTTGCACATGGATCAGAAATGTTAAAGAGGTACCTTCTCCAGCAGCTCTCTGTTATCTATGAAACTGAAGCTGGGTTAAAGTACAAAGAAAAGCTGTGCCTACTTATTCAAGTAGTGGCATTTGTTTTTCGCATATGATGTCATTTGCTCATTTTGGATAATTCTGTGGTTGAAACAGATAAGGGATGTACTCCCACTCGCCATCTAGCTCTCACGCAACCCCTCAATGAGCTCCCAGCTATGTATGTATTGGCCCTTAATTTCCTCTGCATGTGTTTCTGTCTCCACAGAGAAATTTCTCTATGTCTGTAAACAGTGCAGCAGTACTCCGTCTTACAGGAAGGGGTGGAGGGACGGTGGCAGGGGCACCCAGAGGCCGAAGTTCTTCACGGGGGCGAGGTTAGCTGCATTGCAACCACAGAATTTCCTCTTTTTTTGTGCTCAAAAGACATGCAGTAACTTATTATATTTCTAAAAGCGGAAATACTGCACTTTCTGTTAAACCAGAGCAGAGTGCAGACAGTTGTCACCTTGTGTAACATTTTCCTTCCTATGTAGTTGGCTGATACACATCAAATTTCTTATGCAGGTCATTATGGCGAGCAAAAATTGAGTCTGGTGCATGTGCTCATGAGTCCTTTTTTTTTTTTTTGTTTTTTTGTCTACCTGACAGGGAGGGGGAGAGGAGATGGAGGGTTTTACCAAAGAAGTTTTGATGAGGTGGAGGGAGGTTTTGGCCGTGGAGGTAGAGAGATGCATCGCTCCCAGAGTTGGGAGGAGAGGTATTTAAAAATGAATTGCACTTGCAGCACAAACTGTAAGCGATTGCATATCTACAGCATGCTACAGAATGTTGGTAGGTAATGTGCAGACTGAAGCTATGCTTATGGGCAAGGTTTTTTTTTCCCTCTTCTCTTTTCTTCTCTTCTCTTCTGAAAGGTTTCAGATACCTTTGCGGTGGTATACTCTCAGCAAATGTCTTGATGCAGCCTCTTCTCTCAGTAGCAAAATAAACTTAAAATAAAAATGACAGCAATTAAAAAACGCCTGTAAAGAAAGCATCTGATCTAAATATATAGAAATTGCAATTCAGCACTTCAGAATTAATATTAGAATGAGCAATACTCTCTTAAAATTAAAAGAGTAACACTTTACAAGATATATAAGATTTTTACTTTTAAATATATTAGTTTTATTCAGCAAGAATAAAATGTA
>JAUMHI010000034.1:96993-144561 GCA_032359435.1 Enteromius unitaeniatus
CACAGGTGAGACCAATTACGAATCGGGACAGGAAGGACCAAATAAGGGCAAGACGAAACCAAACGGTGCACAATGACGGGGGGAACAACGGAACATACCAACATAGAACTCAAACATAGACAGAAACAGACACGGAACATGACAAGTATAAACAATAGGCATAACCATTGCAAAAGTTTTAAAACCCACTAGTGTAAACGGTGCCTTAGATAAGCAGCATGTCTTTTAACTGAAAGCGCAGCTCCTTTCAGACGTTTTTTTTTTTTGCCATTCATATTACATAACATCAGATGTTAATTAATCCACTGTAAATTACAACTAGTCTCAAAATAGATGAATATCAGAAATAAAGTTGCCCTAGGTGATATATATCACTAAAACATCTAGAAATGCCATGTGTAGGTGAGGGCCTATTATGGGCTGTGGAAGAGCGTGGAAATTGATTGAACCTGTCTCTGAAGCTACTTTAAATGTAAAACTGAAACATGCTCAGAATTATTCATGTTCAACATCCTACTATAGTGATGTATTGTGTTTTATGTGGGACAATTCCCTTTATTGTTTTGCTGCTTAAGCTCAGCGGTCTCCATGGTAACAGAGGGATGGGTCCTGGGCAGAGTTATGATAGGAAGAAGATTATAGTGTTTTCACACAAGCACGGCTCAAGTAGTGGTGAGCACACTAATCTGAGATTGACTTCCTCTCACAGCAGAGCGGAGCAGGGCCGTAGTCTTTCACACCTACACATCAGCCGCAGAATTAAAGATTTGCTGGACAGAGAATCCTACTGTGAATTTCACAAGTAATGGAGCTTGTGCGGAAATGTGGAGCTTTTTTTTTTCTTAATTGCTTGTGAGAGACTAGACACTAGGCAGTTATTGTTTTACACAGGATGCTCCTTATTAAATTGATTTTCATTGTTTCAAGCAAACTTCTATATCTATAATGCAAGCAAATTGATAAAGAGATGCTTTTGCTTTGTACCTCTTAATAGAAACCACCTTACACTCCCTAGCAATAACCTAGAACACCCTAGCTACAGTACCAACTAGAAATGCCCTAAAATCACCCAGAAAACCTTAGCAATGCCATAGAAACCACATAAGACTCCCAAGCAACCACCTAGAACCTCTTAGCTACAGCACCACCTAGAAATGCCCTAAAACCACCCAGAACACAATAGAACTGCCAGGAAACCCTAGTAACGACCTAGCAATGTTCTAAAACCACCCAGAACCCACTAGCAACCTTCTAGCAGTTTTCTTTCCCTAAGGACGTGTGTTGACTGTCGTGTGTCTCCTAGGATCACGTGTACTGGACGGATCGTGAGAAGGAAGCCGTCTACAGTGTTAACAGGCTCACAGGACAGGATGTCACCAGTCTTGCCGAACACCTCAATGACCCTCATGACATTGTGGTTTTCCACGAGCTGAGCCAGCCTGCAGGTGTGTGGACTTCAACTCATCTATTTCATGTTTGGATGTTTTTTTTTGACAAATTGCGTACAACAAGAAGTTTTTAATCCAGTTTATCGGATTTGTTCCTTTTGTAATCCATCACGCTTGCCATTTCTGTTTTAATCGGCATCTAAGTCATTTTGACTTAACAATCTGGTACCGAAGACAATACGCATCAACAGCTTGAATATTAATCATTGTGCACAGTCTCCACCAACTGAAGATGAAGTGTGTTTGACCCATGTGGCTCACAGAATGAGAACGCATTTCCTCTAATGGATGATTAATCATTGTGTGTGTGTGTGTGTGTGTGTGTGTAGCTCCTGACAGCTGTAACCTGAGCGGGGTGACTAACGGAGCCTGTGACTTCCTGTGTCTGCGAGCTCCTCAGATCAGCGAACACTCACCCAAATACACCTGTGCTTGCCCTGACGGCGAGGAGCTCAGCCCGGACACACGCCAGTGTGTACCCGGTAAGCTCATTGAATTGTGCCTAACACCATGTCCTAACCAGACCTGCTATTTGGTAAAGTTACTGTTGCAACTTTTTCATTCTCCTATAACATCAGAATAGGTAACACTTGTTAATTATTAACTACGACATTTCCCTATTAAATTTGAAATTTGCTGCTTATTAATAGTTTGTAAGGTAGTTGTTACATTGAGGTATTGGGTAGGATTAGGGATGCAGAATAAGGCATTAACTAACCTCTTACATGTCATTATACAACCAGTGCAAAATGAAACTGCCATCACACTTGCTGCCCCTATCAACATCACCAATGAGACAGGGGCTGGCCCAGCCCCAGAGTCCCCCGCAGCAGTCACCTCTCAGTCTGACAGTATGGCTGAAACCACTCTCTCATCACTCCTCACCTCCAGCCCAGAGGAGCCGGCCATCTCCTCTAATACTACAGCAGAGCACACTCCCACACAAGCGTCCAGCACCACACCAGACAGCCTGAGCAACCTGTCACATCACTGTAAGTGTGGGTCTGTGTGCTTTCATGCACAGGAGAAACCTTAATTAAGCCTTGTTAAGCCATTCTGGTAACTGTTGGTAGGGCGAGCTTACAGAGTGTTTTAGAGGACTTGTATCCATGAATGGATTTTGGCAAAATATGCTCATTATGTGGAAGTACTTATTATGTGGGTTGGAGTGAAATGCTTTTGAGTGCAAAACTGCTAATCAGAAATGCCAGCTTGCACAGTGAGAAAATGCCATTAACGTGATTTGGTTACTGTTCAGCCTTTCTAATGAGCATGCAGTATAAAGTTTTATGGAGGAGTTTGAAACCTCAGGATATTGTTTTCATTTGTTGAAAATATGCTTCCAAATGAATAATATGCATCCAGAAATGACTTAAGTAATCTTAGGATAAAAAAATAAATATATGATTTTTTTTTTTTTTTTACTATACAGCATTTTAGTGCCACGTTAAAAACAAAAACTAAAATCTAACATTACAAGGTTAAAGTGTTAATATCAAAATTATGAAAATCATTTAAATATTAAGAGTGTAAATATTTTGAGAATAAAGTCAAAATTGCAAGTACTAAGTCGTAGCAATTAAAGTTATAACATTTCGAGAATTAATGAATGAAGCATTTATATATGCTCAAATGGCCCGGATTGGGAGCACTGGAAGAAGTTGGCAGGTCACAGGAAATGATTTGAATTATATGTGGAATTACCAGCAGAATTCATATCATGTATCATATACTCAGAATCACAGTATGCTTGGAAACAATATTTTACATCTTCACTTGCATTCATGATTTATAGTGCACCAGCCTCCAGATAATGGCAACATTTGTAAAATATATATAATATATAAATATATATATTTTTTAGTTTTTTATAATTATAACAGTATCTCAACTAAACTAAATAAAATTATATGATAGCAAAGGTGATGCAAATGTAAAAACAGGGCATATAAGCTGCACAATAAGAAATTCAAAATCTAATAATAAGTGGTTTGATAACAATTTGTGATACAAACAGTATTGTCTATCAGAAATGCATAAAAATAAAAATAAAACCTACTGTATAAACAACTCAGGTGGATAATTAATGTGGCTTTTCTTCAATAGTTCATCAGGAATTTAACATTTTGTAGTCTTTCTACTGTATTGGTCTTTCTAATGTTTTATTCATTTGGTCATACTGAGAAAGCCTGAAAGCTAGTGTTTTAGTAATTTAGTAATTGTCACAAAGCTGCAACTGGTCACTCTGTTTTGGTTGGCTTAGTGAAGGGTCATTCAGCTACATCAATATTTTTGACTTGACATGTTAAACAAATGTGACTGTGTATCTGAAGGTGTCTTTCATTTTCCTCCAGCTGGCAATGAGTTGTTTCTCCTTGGCCGTAATCTGACAGTGGCAGTGCTTGGAGTCGTAATTCCCATAGGTATGTACATCTTCTGCTCTCTAGGGCTGCTAGGGTCCTGCTCTGTGCTATTTTAAGCACATTTTGACACCAGTGTTGCTCACCAATGCTCTGATCACAAGGTGAGAGAGCCTGGGGCAGCAGACTCAGCTGTATGGAGAAGCAGTTTGTGTGTGTGTGCTGTCTGCATGAATTTAGATGCATTCTACTTTATAGTGTTCTTGAGCCAAGAAAGAAATTCCCTTGGTAATACAACTAAATGGACCGAAATTAAGCATGCTGCATTGCAGAAAGAGCAGCTGTTTTGATTCATTTGATTTTTATCAACATTATAAGATTTATGAGAGCCATATAATAATTATCTCTATGATTGATATTAAATGTTTTAGTTTGTATGGAGTTGTTGCCCTTCTACTTTATTCTTCATTCCCTATCATTCCCTCTTTGCTCTGTTTCAATTTTCATCCGCTATTCTCAGCCAATTAAAAGGAGCAGTTCACCAGTAACAGTTCTGATATTTACTCACCCTCGTGTTTTTTCTAATCAGCATGACTGACTGACTTCTGTGGAACACAAAAGGAGATGTTAGGTAAAATGTTCATCCTGCTCTTTTCCGCACCTGAAGTCTGCAGAAGCTAAACTTAAAATCTTCTGAAGCTGTGTAATAGTTTTGTGCACGGGTCACGGTTACAAAAATTAAATAATAGCAAAAGTAAGTTATTGGGATAAGAGTTAATAGTCCAGATATAGGTTTCTTGGCTGACCTCTGACTCGATGTACTGTATGACGTAAACTGCATTCGTAGCAAATTAAAAGTAAAAAACGAGAGGTTAAAAAAAGTGTCAGAGGATTCTCTACAACTCTCGCACACGCACAAAATTCTGGACGTCAATGATCTGATTTACAATTTTAAGCCCAAGAAATTCAGCCCAATCCTACCCGAGTCTGTGCAGCTTGTGTCCGAGCCTGACCCGGACCGACACATTAACTTTAATTATGAGCCCGAGCCCAATTTAAACCTGAATATTTTTGTATATTTTTATAGCCTGATGCTACATTCTATTTCGTGAGCAAAGTTAGTCTGGCAAAGCTGCCGTTTTAGAGCATTTCCATTCCCAAAAAAGTGTGAACCAATGAGAAATTTGATGAGGCCAAGGTTATATGCTGCCTGCTATAGGCCTACATAATGTAACCATTTTATAATAGCATATTAATCACAAAGTTATAGCCTACTTGCATGGTTCTACATGTTTTCATGCAAGAACATGATTTCGTCCACAGTAGCCAGTTTTAGAGCGGTCCTCTATTCTACTCTATTGACCGGCCAGCTGTGCTGAACACCCGCTCGCTGCTGTTGCTGGTGCTTGCTGGAATGCAGTGGACGGATCTTGTCAGCATGGCTAGTTTTGGGTAGACCAATTTGTTAACTTTCCACCATTTCAGTAAGTCATGATCCATGGCATGCCTCTGTGTATCAGTATCACGTTTGGTTGCGCCATAACGTCTCGTGCTGGTCTGCTGGATTGCTCTTCATAAGCAGAAAATGAGTGCCGCAGTGAGCGCGGAAATTGTAAATAAAAGAGGAAAAGTCAGCTTGCCAGTATGGCAGTTATTTGGATATTATAAGTGTAAACGTAGTCAGACCATTGCTGTCTGCAAATTATGCAAGACCGTCGTCCCCGCTAAGACTGGTAATACCACGAACTTGATGTAACACCGTAGCCATGCTCATGCTTTGGAGCACAGATATTCAACCGACAACATCTGTAGCTGGAGCACCGCAGAAGCAGCAGACCACCACGGAGAGGTTCTCTGCATCAGTGCCTTAAGACAAAGAATCTAAATGGTACAAAGATATAACGGAGGCAGTGGCATTATGTTTACATTTTAATTATTTGAGTTTTCCATGGCTGTTGACATTTCTGTCTTAATAACTGAGGGGATTATGATCAGAGGTAGGTTAAGTTTAAAATAAAAATGTTTAAATGTAATATATTTTTTTAAATTTCATGAAAATATCAATAATTATCGATATCGACCGATATGAAACACTGATATTGTGACACAGTTTTCAGCCATATCACCCAACCCTATTTCATATCTTTTGCAGCAGATAAGGTCTCTCCTCTTGTTGGCCATTGCGCCGGCATGCAGACTGTGGTGACAGTTTTAACAGTATTAATTAGGTGATCGGGACAAGAAAGCCTCCTATATGGTTCCAGGGCTTTGATTATGTTGCTGCCTTCATCTGTTACCCACACTATTCGGGTGAGGAAGCTAGGGTCAAGGCCAAATTTGTTGCCCAGTAGGCACACTTGTGTCTTGCCTCACTCTCAGGGGTATGCTTGGACAAGTAACAAAAGAGGACATTAAAGGCTGACTATCATCCTTTCTGCCATGGCAAGCCTGCTTTATGTGTCTGTTCATTGTGGAAGTCCCCGTTTTTTGCTATCATCACTCCACAAAGCCGACACATAGGCCCGGTGTTATGTGTGCCAGTGGAGGAGACTCCGTCGCAGGAGCTAGGGCGTTGACACGTGTTGCAAATTGTGCAACTTTTTAGACCTACACCTGTGTTGCTTAGGCCGACTTTACTAAAATATTCATATTTTTCAAATTATGCATAGCTATCCACCCAATTAGACTAATTAAGTAACAATAAAAAAAAAAACACAAATGCTTGATCACGGCCCGGCCTGGAAGATAGTGGCAGGAAATATTGGTCAGGTCAAGTCTGGGCTCGGGCAAAGAAACTAAATTCTACTTGGGGGGTGAGTAAATAATGGGCTAATTTTCATTTTTAGGTGAACTATTTCTTTAATTCTACAAATGTTTGCCTCCCCATTCCATTCTCTATCTATCTATCTATCTATCTGTCTATCTCTCTCTCTGTTTCTCTGTCTGTCTGTTTTTGTTTGTCACACTGGCTGTCTTGTCAGTCATTCCACCGCCAGTCAAGCGTGTGTTAACATGTCCCCTAACGGCTGTATGTTAAACACATGCAGTTCCTATTGTTGCCACAGTGGTCTTCGGAGTGGTGTGTGCCGGCGTTTACCTTGTTTACCGAAACTGGAGGAGGAACAGCACCAAAAGCATGAACTTCGACAACCCCGTCTACCGCAAAACCACAGGAGAGACAGAGGAGGACGAGATTCACATCGGTCGGACTGATGGGCTCACTGGCCATCACCACCCTTACCCTGGGCCCGTGGTGGGCATGACGCCAGTCGGTACGGGTACATGCCCACCATTCATCGCTCTGCCTCTAGGGACCGGTTTACCAGACCCTGCCACACACTGGTACACAGAGCAGCCCACCATCTCTAGTACTAAGTGAAAGGGAGGACGACTCTAGAAATACTTTGAGAGCAGGACTGACACGTGGCTGCCAAGCTATGCAGGAACTGAATGGCATTTAGCGAGCTGAATCATTCTTAACATGCCCAGGTTTTGAAGTATGTTGGAGCGCAAATACTGGATGGATTGCTAAACAAAAGGTTTAGACATTTCAGACCCATATTCATTTAGGTCCATTTTAAGCGTCATTCTATGGCTGTTTGGAACCACCAAGACTCTTCAAACCTGCATTATTTATATTTAGCTTATAATCCTAAAAATCTAGCACTGTAACTGGCATTAAGTTTACTACATAAATATGGAAACTAGTCTATTAGACTAGAACTGTCGAGCACTTTAGCTAAAGCTGCAGAGATCCTTATTACTAACATGGCTAACAAAAAGTGTTTTATTTAGTTTCCAAAATTACCTAATTAACCAATTAAACAGATAACAATTTACAATGTATCACATCATAAAGTACCTTTTAATAGGCTTAACAAAAATATTAGATGCAATTACAAAAATAACACTTCCGAATGTAGATCTATGATGGCTCAAGGACAAACAAGCAATTTTAGGAATTTAGCAATTTTTGTTAAATCATGCTGAAATGTATACACGGTGAGCCACATTCCTGTATCATATTACACAGTATAACTAATTTTTAATAATCTTTAACCTATTACAGGCATAATAACATGAGAGGAGTTAACATGAAAGCAAAATTGACTTATGTTTGGTCATACTGTACACGTTTCATCTGTGCATATGATTCCAAAGAAAATGTTATAAAACTTGATTCTGAATGTTGAAACAACTTTTGTTCTACTAACAACTTTAACATGGAGACCGCTTATCCATTCAATTCCCATTCCTGATGCATAAAATCAGTCTCGCCTTTTTTTCCTCATTAAATATTCAAATTTCATTTAGGAATATGGCGTTATGGGCTGCAAATGTTGTCTTATGTTGACTTAAACAGTAATTAATTCTAGGATGTAGGGATTCATGATATTGGATTTTTGCCGATATTTATATACTTATTTTTGGCCGATACCAAAATATTTCCTTTTATTTGGAAACATTTGTAGATTGTCTAAAGCAAAACATCTTTTAGAGCTTATGATTTGTTTAAAAAATAAAACTTTATACATTAATGAATAAATCAGTGTACAGAAAAGTATTTAATTTAGTGTTATGTTTGTTATTTTTTTTCATTTACGCTATAGCCTCTGAGCTTTAAATCAAAACATGCTCATTATTTTAGGATGTTGAAATGCTGTTTTATTTAATCAGAAAACATCTAAATGTTTTTTGTGTTTTAAATGCAGCGATCCAAAACAGTATAATCATCATTCAGATAAAACTTTGCTATGAGTCACACTGTTGACGTGATCTAATCACTAGCACATCCTAAGCACATGTGAGTTAATGTATTCCTCTTATCGGCAAGACATATCGGCACTATTTTTTATATTGAGCCAATGCCGATATTTACTTTTAAAGCCATTATCGGCTGATTTTGATATCAGTCCGATAATATCATGCATCCCTACTAGGATGATTACATTTTAGGTTTTCAACTTAGAATTAACCAACAAAGAAAAATATTAGTGCAAAAATATTTCCAAACTTGATAGGTTTTGTCTGTTTCATCAGTATTATTCACTTGTATATTCATCACGCACATGCAAATGAAAAGCCGTTGTCCTTGACTTCACACAATTGTCTGGTCTCTGTGGGGCTCCTCCGCACTGCAGCTACGACTTGGCAAGACATAGAAATTGGCAGAGTACTCTGGTTAGTGGAGCAAACCCTAGCGTAATCACTGCGAGCCGGAATAGATGTTACGAGGGTCAGTGCGAGTGCGTTACACAGCGGGGTCTCTTGTGGTTCACACTGAGCTGCGTGTCGCTAGACGTAAACCAGTAGTAATTTATGAAATGTCACAGTTTCACACGTCTGTTTCTGTTATTGGAGTTGTCGCATGCTAAATGGATTTGCCGTGCCGCCCACTTACAGTACATTCACTTTCATGTTGTTGTTTATCTAGAATCGGGGAGAACGTTAGCTGATAGTCACCCCAAGGGTCTAGCATAGCTACAGGCGCTGAGCTAAAGGTTACGTAAGCACTATGTTAGCGTCTAAACACATTACAATCACGTCAACGTTTGGTAAAAAGTGTCTGGGACTGGCATATGTGCAGACAGCCTGCTCAGCAGATTCAGTGCTCATGCCTCGCTGTAATAGACGTACCGACCTTTAAAGACGCTCTGAAAGGCCATACATTCCAAATGCTGGACATTTATTTGCGTGCTTTAACACGGGGTACCTCTGCATTCTTCTGTCATGTGCTGTGGGAAAGTTTGGTTTTGTCTCAGGGAGACGGTGAAGGGTTTCAGTTATAATAATTGGAATATTGGAAAATAATGTGTAACAATGCATTCACTGTCAAGAAAACTTAAGATGCACCTTGCGTAGGTTGACCTAAGATGTGATGCATAAAGAGCGGCTTTGGTCAGAGACAGATTTTTTTAGAGGGCTACTACTGGTCACCAAACATGCCAAAGTCACATTTCACCCCAAAATGAAAAGAAAGCAATTATATTCTGCACAAAGAAATTCTGCATTGTTGTGAAAAGATTTAGAGTATGTTCACCAATCCTGTATTCATTTATTAAAAAATACAGTAAGAAAACTGTAATATTTTAAGCAATATTACAATTTAAAATAACCATATTAATATATTATGAAATCTCACTCATTTTTGTGATCAAAGCTAAATTTGCTGCAAAAGCATCATTACTCCAGTCCCGTGAAATCATTCAAAAATACTGATTTGCTGGTCAATATATATTTCTTATTCTTTCTGAATTATGCTATGCTGCTTAATGTTTTTCATGGAAAAAGGTGATACTTAAATATACAAAAAATGCATTGTGTTTTAATCTTATTCATTTCTGTTGAAATAAACAATCTTAATGTCCACAAACACATTTTAAACTGTGCAAATATATATATATATATATATATATATATATATATACTTTTTTAATGTAATGATGTATAAAGGATGGATAATTTGTGTCATTTTTAATATATTAAATATATATAGAAAATAAGAAGATCATCATGAATTAGATTTTACAGTACAGTAAAGCTTAATGGTCTTTAAAGTGGACTTTGTTATATAATATATATTGTTATTTGTTTTGTTTTGGGGTGAAATATGACCTGAACATTTTTCTGGAGATTCACTCACTGAGGCTTTCTTCCTTTATACTTCATATTTATGAGGGTGTCTTTGGTGGCCTCCTTTGAATAAATTGTCAGACAAAAGGACAGGTTTTTTTTCTCTTTTGGATGGTCAGGAAGACCAGCTGTTCATTCACAGATTCTGCGATCAGATGTTACCTCATTAATATTAAAGAGCATCGCTCTAGGATTTCAAATGAAGACTCCCTCATAAGAGAGGAGCATTAAATATCTTGTTTGTGTGCGAGAGTGTGTGGATGTTAATGTGCGTTCAGAATGCATGTTTTTTTGGTGTGAAAGTTAAATCCGTGTGTAATGTGATTATGGAATGCGATGTGTAAATATGTTTTCATACAAATACTTTTGATACACCTTTGTAAAAATGTATATAAGATTTTAGATAACAGTATGGCCTATGAATTAATTTATTTGGAATATATGATCATTGTTTTCTGATGGTAAAATAATATATTCTGCCAAAGTGTTTCTGTGCTGTTGGTACGTATTATTAATTTTTGCTGTTGGTATTTTTTTACTGTTTGAATTTATTTAATCTTTATTTTTACATTTTAAGGCTTTAATATAGAATATTTTGAGTAGTTTAATTAAATTACATTGTTGTTGCACTATATTTTGCAAACACAAAATCTGTTTTTCTTTTTTGTGCCTTGTTTTGTGATTTTGACCAACACTGAATTCATTCTGTCTGATTGCATAAATTTTATCGTGGCATAATGGTCTCATTGTATTTCAAATGTTTCTCTTTATATGTCTCTCTATAAATTGATATAAAAATGAATTAAAAATCTGCTGTTTGGTGTTTCATTAAACTCAAATATTTTAATGTTTTTGGTACATAACGACGGGATCTATAATCCAGAACTCACATTTACTTTGTTTATGAATTAATTTTGTGTCCACCCTATAGTGGTAAAAATCCATCCACTGCATTTGTTATTTCCACCCATAAATCCGAGGTATTAGGCTACTCCAGTGTGACATGCCCCGCCCACGTCTGATGATCTCTGCCTTATTTGCTTAGCTCCTCCCTCTGAGTTGGCTGTACACAGTCCGCCATGTTTATCTCATGGCTAGAACATTCATTGTATTCATTATTCGTTAATCATTGGAGAGCAGTGAGTGATTTTCTGTTGTTGTTGTTTTTTTCCTCTTTTAAAAAGTCTTTTCAGCATGGTGTAAAAATTATCTGATATATTTTGAGATAAAACTTAACAGACACATTCTAAGGGGATACTTTTTTGTAAAAAGGAGTATAATAGATCCTGTTTAATGCCGATCACATATTCTATATTTCCACACAAGTGTGACTTATTTGTTTGGACTATTTGGGATTGAAGCTTTCTTTTTAAATTTTACCAGTAACGTTTTTACATTTCTTTGTTTAATTCGAGAATCTATTCTTTCTCAAACAAGACATATGTGGTTGAGGTGTCCATTCTAGGACACTGTAAATATATATCAGGCTACATGTCTACCCAGGGTTGTTTATAACACTTTATATTAACAGCTTTCGCCCACTCCTATGTTTACCTTTTCCACAGTGATTCTCTTCAGATGATTTACTGTACTGAAATGAATCCTCTAGATAAGCAAATAATGCTGCTTTTTGAAGATTTGTGTGGCATTCAGTGGATATGCAGATTGTGCCCATCTTAAAATACACAGTCAATCACCCAAAGGATTTGAGTTTTATAGAATATTTTAATTTATTGACATAAGAATGAAACTGCGTTGGATACAAAATAGTTGGATTTATAGAAAAGATGCAGATTTGGCTTGTTATTGTCAGTTATATTTACATTGACAAGCTTTACATTGGCAAACTACTGTCTTCTTGATTATTAAATTATAATATTGACATTTTACTGCTGATTTTCTTAGTAGTAACTGTACATGAATGATTATTGAAGTATAAATGACTAAGATGTCCAAGCTCCGTTTTAAGAGACCTTGCATTTGTCTGTGCTCTTGCTTTCTGTGCGGGCTTTCAGGAGGTCTGCTATCTCTGTGTGAGAGGCCTGTGTCGCCAGAGATAATGCACTGCGACCGCCCTAGAGACAAAACAGAGATGCGTGAAGATGATACACAGCATCACATCTACAAAGATCAGCATGCGGATATAGTCTTAGTCTTGCGGATAAAAGTTTAGTCAGGGACTACATTCACCACTGTTTAAAAAACAAAAACTATTTTCAACATTGAAAACAAATTCTTGGTGAGCAGCAAATCAGCATATTACAATGATTTCTGAAGAATCGTGTGTCACTGAAGACTGGAACAAAGATGCTGAAAATTCAGCTTTCATCATAGGAATAAATTAGATTTTAAAATATCTTAAAATAGAAAATTGTTATTTAATATTGAATTGATAGTTCACAATATTACTGCAAATTTTCAGTATTTTTATCAAATAAATACAGCCTTGATGAGTCTTCATTCAAAAAGGCATTACAATTTATCCCGGATTTTTGTATAGTAATATATAAACCAAACAGCTGGACATTAACTGGACGCTTCTACTGTATATGAAAGATTGCAGGAAGTCTTTACAGCACCTGCTCTGTGTTTAAAGGATTTATTAGTTCTCGGTGAAAGCTCTTCAGTTGTAATGTGATGCAGATGTGGCCTGACTAACGCTCAAGTTTCAGCTGTGGGGGGGCTGACTTGACAGCTTTCATTTTGTCTTACATGCTTCCACATTCTCTCTTTCTTTTCATTTCTCATTCTCTCATTTTGAGATGAATGATAACGCCACGTCTGTGTGGGATTATTTCAGCTGCCAAGCAAGAATTTCTCTAACACAGTAAGTGATAAATCTTTGTAAGCGTCATTTGTACACTGGAGGCTGTCAGTTCCTGTTTTCATATCAAGAGTGTGAGGTTGACATCATGTTAACATAAACTGACCATTTTCAGAGATCAGGCAGGATTGTGTCCAGTAGGTGGCACTATTTTACAGGTCAGCTGTCAACAAAAAACAGCCCACTGTTGCCCTTCTTACTGTAGTCTAGAGAGCTGTTGTCTTCCACCCATAAAGTTGAGTTTTTTCAACAAAAATACATATCTGTAGCGCATATATATATCCTCTGTACAAATTATTAGCTCACTTCTATTCCAAAATACTGTTATGCATTCAGGTGCAGTTTAAAATATGGAAGCAGCAATGTTACCTATAAAAGCAACTATATGACAATGTTTTGTGTAAATATTATCTAAATATATTATACTTTAAAACATTTTATAAAACCTGATTATAATTATAATTATAAAAATAATAATTTCAATAAAAACACTTTATTTTAGCTGAAAATTATTGCATAAAATGATTTAAATCATTGTACCTTTGGATTGGATTTTGCCAATACATAATCATTTTTAAAGGAAGAATAAATAGAATTTCCCACAAGAGTCCCAAAAGATATTCTGGCCACGAATTGCCCGTTTATTCTGCTTCTTAAATCGTGGGCACATTTTATTGATTTGTTTCCTTATTTCCATTAAGTCATGTTCATATTTTTCAAAATAGAATAACAAAAAGCACATTTTTGCTTTTAAAGGGATAGTTCACTTCTAAACTAAAATTTGAAGTTTATCAGTTTACCCCTAATGTGTAGGAAACTTTTTTTCTGTATTAGATCCAATTTTGACATTTTTAAGTCCGAACGTTGTAGTCTTGTATAGGGAACTTTTCCTATGAGAGGAAAACCATGCACAGAAAAATCCCAATTAAACCATATACGTCACTTATTGTCTACACAGAGGGAAGTGTTACCTTTCACATATTTAGGCATACAGGACATCGCAATGGAAGACGATTTTGATTACACTAGGCCAGAGCACGCACACACATCATGCACTGGATGTGTGCGCACCCTCAGATCATTTAGACGTGGCGTACAAGAGGTAAAAAAACTATATAAATACAGTTTGTTTTCTCACACAAACCACTCGTTTCGGTGGGGTATGATTTAATTTGGATTTCTCTGCATGTTTTTTTTCCCCTCTCATAGAGAAAGTTCCCTATACGACCATTATATTACTGACAGACTACAATGGTTTGACTTAAAAATCAAAAAATTGGATCTAATGAAGAAAAAAAGACCTTAGATGCCATTGGGGTAAACTGATAAACTTCAAATTTTAGTTTCAAAGTGAACTATCCCTTTAAACTCTATATAAATCTTTGTGTGTTATCGGAGCTATAATATTATCCTTTATACTGCTGGATGAACGTAAGACTGGGTGATTTAGTTTTCTGTTTAGGTTTGGACAAAAATGCACAAGAAATTACCTTGTCTTTTAAATTGACATCGCAGTTAGCTTCCTCTAACAAAATTTGCACAATCTTGACGTGTCCCCGATCACAGGCGCTGATCAGTGGAGTGGTTCCTGCATGATCCTGGGCATCGGGATCCGCTCCCTGTGCTAGCAGGAGACGCACCATTGGGACACGTCCATGTCTTACTGCCAAGTGAAGAGCCGTTTGTCCCACCTAAAGACACATTTATTTAGAACAGAAACACATCCATCCTCTGAAGCATTACAGAGCATGCCAGATCTTATGCAAATCAGCTGTCCATTTCAGATAAATCATTTTGATGTAAAGTGTGCGCTGTGCCAGTTGGCTGATGTCTCCCATCACCTGGCCAGCACAGGCGTTGACGTCACCAAGCTCCATCAGCTGCTGGACCACATTCATGTCTCCCGGTGCTTCTACAGCTGTCAAGGAAGCCAGCATGATCGTGGTATAGCCAGACTTGTTTCTCAGGTCCACGTCACATACACCTAAGGTTAAGGGAAAGCAAGCACTTTTTTAATCATTGAAAATGTAATAGATGCTAAAAATTCAACCAGAAGCAGGGCAAACTCAAGGTGAATGTTCAAAGAAAGCTGTATTTGGACAAAGTAGCTATTTTTCAATCCTTAGTAAGCTGCCATCCTGTCTATCACCTTCTAAGGCAGCATCCAAAATAAAATGGATTCACTTCACAAGTGACAGATTTGGAACGCTATACTTAGGCAGCAACATGTGCGGCACACTAAAAATATAGCAGTACTCACAAGAAGCACGAAAGAGACACAAATGATGACTGATTTATTAAGAATTTGATATTAGCATGTTGCTAGGCTAATATGCAAAGCATAAAAAGACAAAGCACTCACAAACAATTCATTGTTGAAAAGTTTGAGTACTTCTGTAGCTCCTTATTTCAGATATTTAACTTAAAAAACATTGTCTTCAGGTTGATGGAATCAAAAAAATTTTGTTTACACATTCCTGCACCGCTCTTTTAATACTAATTTAAAGGTTTATGTCATCAAAAAAATGAAAATACTGTAATTTACTCACCTCATGTCATTTCCAAACCTGTAAGACTTTTGTCAATCTTCAGAACACAAATAAAGATATTTTTGATGAAATCCAAAAGCTTTCTGACTCTGCATAGACAGGTTCAAGGCCCAGAAATGTAGTAAGGACTTCATTAACATCACAGAAGAGAATGCTTATGAGAATACGTTTTGTGTGCAAAGAAAACTTGAACAACTTGATTCAATTTCTTCTCTTCCAGTCTTTGGTGCACCTTCATGAATGTGATGCTGCTGATGCAGGAGTCTTAGTTCATACCACGGATGTCACATATTTTATTGATGTCCTTATTACCTTTCTGGGCCTTGAACATGTCAGTTCCATTGCTGTCTATGGAGGGTCAGAAAGGTCTCAGATTTAATAAAAATATCTTCACTTGTGTTACGAAGATGAATGAAGGTCTTACAGGTTTAGAACGACTTGAGGGTAATTAATGAACGAATTATAATTTTGTGCTGAACTAACTCTATAGTTACAGATTGCAATAACAGCGAGAAAGTTACTGTTTGCATTGAAGTATATGTTGTAGCCTCAAAAAAATCTGAGATTATACAAAGTATTTCTCACACCATAATTAAAGACCTGCTTTTAAAAGATTTCTTTCGGCGCAGTTCAAAATAAGAGAAAATAAAACAAAAAAGTATGTTATCACTGACCTGTGTCTAAAAGGAGCTTGACGATGCTGAAGTTACAATGCGACACGCTATAATGCAAGGCAGTGTTCCCATTATCATCCGCCATGTTGACAAGGAACTGAAGGACTGTAGGTGTTTGTGAGTTAACCTCGTTGAGATACACAGCAACAGTGTCAGCACATGCTCCCTCCTCAGCAGAGATGTGAAACCACTGCTGGAACAGCACAGTGAGAGCCTGGCTCTGTAGATCAGTATAGAAGACCAATAGAAACCTGTTACCACTCAACAGAAAACAACAAAATTTTCTTCTGCATAGTTTAATATGGTAACTCATTATATGGCAGAGTCATACTTGGCAGAGGATGTAAATAGTAATTTGGCATGTGCTTATCTCCAAAGTACAGCAACTAACAGTTACAATTATTACAAGGATAATCAGCCCTTACGATTAAGGGCCAGGTTTACTCAAAGCTTTATCACCAGTGCAAAGCCTCTTTTAGCCTTCAAACATGCTGTCAGAATTTACTAATGATACTGGCATGGACAGAAATACATTTTATGGGAGAAGAGTATTTAAATGAACTTTTACTGTATTTGTGCCATTATGTAATGCCCAAAATGTTTAACCCATTCTGTGTTTGAAATGGCTGTGATATTTTACAGTTTGCACTGCTCTTAGGTACATTCCATTATGTCATTATGGAAATAATCTTTCCTGTGTCTATGTTCTTTCATTTGTTCATTGTCACTAAATCACTTGCAGAACTTTACACTCTTTTATGGGATTCCAGTCTCATGCTAATTTGCCCTGTTTAGTAAATCTGGCCCAATAAGTTTTGCTTATGGGTTCATTGGAGATGGTTTGTGACTTATTCCCTGCAGGGGGACATTTTACTAACTAGCTTTAAACTAGTACACACCACTGCCTAAAACAGGCAAGAAGGGAATATTCTATATAAACTAGTTAAGTTGACTATTACCATTTCATCATCAGGTTCTGATACTTTATCCATGTGGTCTCTTAGGAAATGGCATGCCTCTATGAAATCTTTATCAACTGCTTCCCTGGGGGGGAAAGCAGGTGGTTTCTATTAATGTTTAAAATGTCAAAGAAATGTAAGAATTGAAAAGTTAAATGAAACCTAAAGATGAACCTGTTTTGCTTCATTGCCTGGGATTTCTGATCTGAGTTTACGCTCAAAGAAATGCAGTCCTTCCTCTCTTCCTCTGTTTGATCTTCTGTAACTGTTGCCGGACTTGTTTGCTTGTGCAGATGTTCTTGTTTTGTGGTCTCTGTGGCATCTTCTTTTGGGCTGAATTCTGCATGTTTACTTTTGTGTGTTTGTACGCTGGAATCTGTTGTCCATGTGGTCCATAATTTGCCTTCTTCTTTAGTAATATTCTTTTTGAGGCCATCCACCACTTCTGCATGCTCTTGTAGTTTCATGGCATGACTTATTTCCTCTGTCTCCACGCTCCCCCTTCAGAATGTTGAAGGTCAAATAGTATTAGTATTCTGAATCTGAAGTGGATTAGTCTGAAGTCATTGTGTATGACTGTACTAAAAAACTTTCTATTCCAAGACCATTAGTACTGTTTAATATAAAATTGCCCATAGTGATGATATATTTACCTGTCTCTTATGCTACTTGTCTTCTGATGTTCTGCCTTGGGGTTCTCTCCTACTTAAGGAAGATTTTCCATAATTTTATAGTCTTGCAGTTAACATTAAAGCCACACACAACCATCACACACATTTACATCATACAATGTCAGTAAAAGAAATAGCACTTGTAGAATAGTAGCTTGTCACTTGGACAGTATCCTCAAAAAAATAAACATTACAGTTAACAACCCCTAAATATCCAACCCTGCTTCAGGAGAGCTAACGTCCTACAGACTTCAGTTTCAACCCCACTTCAACACTTGTGTAATCATCAAATAGCTCTGAACCCCTTGCATGGGTCCCAGTGTGCAAACTATCCATCCTAAATACTGTGATATTAGTAATTTTCTATACTAGGGCAGGTAGGGTGGATAGTATGTACTTTGGGATGGGGGCTTGCTTAGCTGGATCAGGTGTGTTTGATTGGAATTGAGCTAAAATCTGCAGGATGGTAACTCTCAGTGCACGTTAGTAATAAGCTGTTGTACCCCTAAAGGTGTAGCTGAGTGCAGTCTCATACCTGCTTGAGATGCATCACTATTAGGAAACACGTAGAGGGTAAGAAGGGTGACTAAAGTTGATAACTGCTCTTGAATAGTGCAGACACGTGGAGGCAATTGATCTGAAGACATTATCCCTGATGAGTCATCTTTACAAAGGCATTCCCACTGCTCCTGAAGGAGCTCTTGTAATCTTTTCACATGGTGCTCTATGTCTGCATGAGATACTGCAGATTGATCCCAAACTTTAAGGGCGATTCCCTCCTCTGTTGGCATCTTTTGCCCTCTTTCCTGCTGTTCTACCACAGGTTCAAGACTTTGTGTACTTATAAAGGAGCTCTCAGATGAAATCACCTTGGCAAGTGTGCAGCCCATTTCAAGCTGTACTGTCAACTGCTTGATCTTGTCATCCTTTAGAAGACTCTCCACTGCTTGCTGCTTCAGCAAAGCTCTGGTCTTGTCCAGTTCTACCTCCAGTTCAAGAAGTTTCTGTTCCAGCAAAACAACTTTCTTCTGGAGAGTTTCGGTAAGTGACTTAGCTTTGTCTCCGTTATCCAAGAGATCTCTTTCTCTCGAGACCATCTTGCGATTTTCAGTCTCTGGAAGGATTCTTTCAGTGGCTGAAGTTATTGCAACTGTATCAACCTGTGCAGACGAAGCCTTGACATTTTCCTCCAACCGGTCATATTCTCGATTCATCCAGTCATCACTTGCTTTGTCTTGATTTTCTCTGGCAGATGAAGGAGTGTCAAAGTTATTGATGTGAAGAGGAGCAATATGAACATCCTGTGGCCCGGTGGTTTTGTTTTGGGAATGTAACTGGAGTAAAAATCGCTCTCTCTCCTCTTGCAAAATGCATATTTGTGCCTTGAGCTCTGGAATGACTCTGATCTCCTCTTCCAATTCCCCAACTCGTTCAAGAGCTGCAGTGAGCTGCTGGAGGGTCCCATTTGTTCTACCTATCCTGTTGTCGGAAACGTGGAATACATCTTCAGAGGAGCCATTTTCCTGCATTATATATTCCTTGGGGCTGGTTGGATCCCCGGTTGACTCAGAGCTCTTTCTCAGTAAAACAGTCAAGGGTAAACTGGAGGCTCTCAAGAGATTTGGCCTGACGTAACATCCTAAGGGCTGCTCATCAAATGCCTCTGCAGATGTGAAGGACTTGTAGATGGGTTCTCCTCTCCTGACATAGCCAGCAGACACACTGTCACTAGATCGAAACTCGAAATGTTGAGTGTCTTTTGAGAGTTTGGTTTTGGGCCATAAAGTGCTGACTGAGTTCCACTCTGTAGCTCTGCATCCATAACCTGGAAGGCTTAAGTTACGTGACAGGACGCCATTATTTTGTCCTCTTTGCCTTCTCTGCATTGGCACTCTCCTTATGGTGTTACCCTTCTCGATGTCATCAACATACTTGAGAAAGTCCAGGTCCAGATGGAAACCATAGGGCGTTTCTACAGAATAGGATGGTGGTCTTCTTTGGCTTCCATTCTCTTTTGGAGAGATGCCGTTCTCTAAAAGAATAACACAAGGGTGAGTTGCAGATGGGATGCACAGTATGCAAAACAGTCCAAACAGTCCATGGAACTGCACTACCACGTGTTCCTAAACAGAACTGAGTGATTCATACCTTTCTTGGTTTCCATTGTTCTTAGCATAAGTCTGTTTTCAGCTTCATGTGGTTTTTAGTTTGTGTCTCCTGCCACCTGGGGACAAAAATGTCGCTTTTAAGTGTTAAGTGAAACAGAATCAAGCACTCCTGAATGCTGTGAACACAAGTTAAGATCAAAGTAGTTTGTGCATGAGTATTTTGTTGATTTACAGATCCAGACTCTTTCTTCTTTTTCTCTCTATCCCTCCCCATCTCTCTCTATCTCTGACCACGCAGCACTTTCAAGGCACCACAGAAGCAGCCACAGCCCAAACAATGTGAGCTATGCAGTAAACACACAAATAGACGAGACCAAACACTTCCACTGGTTCACATACACACAGACAACCACAGATGCACACCTTGGCATTGCTCACACTGGTTGGAAAAGTCAGTCTTATCAAAAATTGTAGCAGCCTTTCGTTCATACATGCCTGTTACACGGTTCTACTCTATCAGTAGAGATCAACCAGACAAACACACAAATAGGGGCTGACCTTTTTTGGTTATGACATACGTCTGACACTGGCTATGCTGAGGTAGGCTGATCTTAAGGAACTGATATAAGAATTGAGATAAATGGGCCATGTCAGACAAAAAAAGCATTGCTGATATAGTCTTATGCTGAAAGGTAAATGGGGCTGCAGGATACTTGTCTGAAACACTGACAAATGTTTCCTGTATCCTATAGGCCTCTAAATGAAAGGGTATCTAATCCAGCTTCTTGTAGAGTTTAGCTCTAGCCCTAATTAAACACTCCTGGACCAGTCTTCAGGATCACTAGTAACTTCCAGGCAGGTAAACTCTGCAGCAAATTGGCCCTCTAGGAGCAGGATTGGACACCCCTGTTCTGTTGGTACACGTAAACAGTGTTGGTAGGGCACATTTTTAACACGTACTGTAGACACAGATAGACTGACATGACCCCATTGCCACCTCCCTCATATGCTGACATGACAAATGCTCTAGTATGTGAACATACATTTCCAGCTACATAAGCTTTATCACAAGCCACAGGTGGCTTTACTTTAAATGGTCTTCTATACTTGGTTTTCTCTTTAAAGTCAACAATTAAGAGGAGCATCAGTTTGAAAATTGCTAGTATAGGCAAAGAAAGTTACAGTGCATGGTTGACATATTCAGAACTAACTACCTAAAAGTGACCTATGCAGTGTAATGGGACGGAATTTGGTCTTTAAGGCCCTTTAAGTACTTGTAGACTATATTTCTGTCTTAACGCTGAAATTTTATTAGCTAACACCACTATTATCTGTAATATAAATACTAAAGCATTATGAGTACTGTTTTGTCAATTGCTTCTACAGAAGACATTAATATTCAGACATTGTCCTAAATTTAGGATTTATTTGGTCACTTTCACAATGTAGTCTGTGTTCAATGAGTAAGGCACACTCCATTTTACAGTAATGATTATTGTTCCCTTTTCTTTTTTGCAGCACAAAGGGAAAAAAATCCTCCTCTCATTAAATGTAGTTCTCTCCACTGCATTCTTTCTTACACCACAAATTGGATTGAAACTCATGACAACTTAAAAACTGCTACCGCTGTAAGAACAAAATTTGAAACACTGTGTACTCTGAACGGAGCGGACAATTTCAGGTTTTAGGTCAGGCTTGGAGGACGGAAAAAAAGAGCAAACTGGAAACTTGAGAGGAACAAACAATTTAGGGAGTTTCAAACTAGTAGAAGTTTTTTTTTTTACTTAGATTTGTATTTGAGTTCAGGTAAATACAAGGAAATGCGTAATTTTAAATGACTGAGTTGTTTGTGTCTTTTCATATGTCTCCTTATTGTGCTATCGCCAAAATGTGTCAGATGACACAACCTGTTCTCTCTTTTATCTCTCAAAAACATATGTTATGCTAGCTTTGTTTTGACATGCACATTTAACAGCTGAAGTAGACCTTATTCGCTTTCACATAAAACAGACTGCTGGTCCTGCACACTTTCTCACTCACTCGCATTTTTAACACACACACAATAGACAGACGTTTCACTCTTCCTGTTTGGCCCTGTAAGTGGTGTGGTTTCCTTGGCTCAGATCCTCATTCTTTCTCCTCTGTTTGGAGCTGGCTGGATTGCTAAAGCCAAAGATTGGTTCTCCTGCTCTCTGACCCCCATCACCCTTTCACTTTATGGAGAGAGGCTGTGGTGGAGTGTCTCTGCTACTGGACGTTTCAGAATGACTACTGTGAGAAATCTATCTATCTATGTACACGTTCTTATCCTGAGAGTGTTGTTCCTTCTTTTCCTCTGTGGGATTTGTTTCCATGTCCACAGTATTTGGACCATGTCGACAATCTTGGCTCTCTGCCAACAGCAATATGTGCACGCACACCAGTTACATGAGAAGACATGTGTGCAGCAAAGTCAATTCTGACTCACTGTATAATCAAACACATGTGAAACACTGAGCGCTTGGTGCCTGAGAAACCTTCAAAAAGAGTGCTTTAAAGACACCATTTGAAACCTCCTGTTCATTGGCTCCTGTCACACAAACAGAGCAGTTCAGGACATCTGTCTATTGTTTAAGTGACTCAGTCATTACATCAGAGGAAAGTCTTTGAATCTCATTTGAGACACACAAAAAAAAATCACTTCCTGAGAATTTATCCAAAATATACAAATGATGTATCATATGAAAGCAAAATAACACACCCAGTACTCTAAAACATCAATATTCTAATATATGTAGAAGAAAAAATGAAAATGCCTAGGCACCCAGAGTTTCAAGATATCCATAAAGATTTCCTCAAGCCCTTTGACATTGCTTCTCTCATGAGAAGTCTTTTTGTTTAAATATTCACACTAAATGTGATATTTTAAGGGTGTATCTTACCTTAAAGATCAACAGTGTGCCATTGTGTCCTCTCTGTGCTGGAGTTTAGCCTGTTCACCTCTTTACTTTTCTTCTTCTTCTTCTGAGAGGCTTCAGAGGGGAAGGCAGACAAAAGACATTCAAGCAATGCCAATGTAAAATTCTTGCAAAACATAAGCAGTGTTATTGTGTGTGGAACAGGAGGCGGGTTGTGGGCACTCTGGCTTTTCACGGCTCCGCCCCCCCACCCAATCAGAGCCACTGGGTGGGAGGCAATCTGCATTATTCCTCCAATCAAAGTAAGAGGGTGGGCTGAACATCTGAAGAGTAGGCGGGCCTTTGTGCATAACTGCATCTGAGGGATGTTTCTCAAAACAGGATCCATGTGATGGTAGGGGGCCCGAGTTTACTAGTACAATCTGGGGCACTCACAAAACTAGCCCCACATGAAACTGGGTGAAAGAGGACCCTAGTGTAACCCGTCAGAATCTCAGAACACATGTGGCTAAAGCCGCCCACCCACACGCTTTAAGTGTAATTCAATCCACTGTAACAGTGCTCACCATCCATTATAATCATGGAAATAGTGCAGGGCTTTTCATGAGTATAGGGCACAGAGTGGTAGAGGCTCTCTCAGGACATGCCATTCATTCTTTATGTATCTTCTTTCTCCTCTGGTTTTCGTTTTAATAGTATTATTGGAGATTTTCAGCAACAGCATCAACAAGGCGATGCTTATTGAGCATAGAAATCAGGAAAGGCTGACCACTTTTACAACTAGTTAAAATGCTGAAAATTAATGTGAAACTTATTTTTAAAAAGATTGCATATTATGTACATAACATACTTTTAAATTAAATATAATGTTTTCTGGCACAATTGCATGTTACATTTAAATGAAAATGTAGCTTTATTATAGTTTCAATTTATATGAAACACAGTTAGTTGAACAGTTTTAACCCAGGTATTTTTATGTAATTTCATATTTACTTCTAAAGGAACTAAAACATACATTTGAATATAGGCTACGTTTGTTATACTCAGTTGCAACACAGCTGCATTTTAGTACATTTAAAACAAATTAACCTCAATATATACCATAATATACACTATACTAACATGCGTATGAATTGTATGTCAAATAAAAACGAAAACTGTTGGTAGTGTTATGCCAAAATGGACTTTGGTGTGTATATGCTACGCAATGCAAATACGTCTCATATGCATGGCAACAAATTTTGTGTCATATGCACGTGAAAACTGCATATTATATGCATGCCAAACGCATGCGTGTCATAAACCCCAAAGTCCATTTTTTTACATCAATACCACAAGTAAAACTCATTTTCATGAGACCAGGCTCCTATATCGAATAAAAACATATTTTTAACTATAATCAAGTATTTTACACATCTTATCAAAATAAGTGTATTATAAAGCATGACAAAATATTACTGAAAAATAATAATCTAATATAATATATATTAGTCACTTTAAATGACAGCAAAATATCTGACTGTTTGACTAACATGCACTGTGGGATATAAAGCAACCACATGAAAATACTCTGGTTGCATGTGACACCCACCAAACTGGAAAACTTCAGTCATTTGAGGTGGTCCTGCATGACTGATAGGAACAAGCGTGCATAGACTTCCACAGTTATCAGTGATGAAAGAAACACACAGGTCCACTTTACTTTGGCTAATGGTCGCCAGTTGCCTTTGCCTGTTTGTCTTTCTCAGAAAACAGTTGCCATTTGTCAGCAGCAAAGTTCCCAAATGTCTCTGGCGCTTATAGCCCTGCTACTTTGAATCATTCCAAAAAATAGGTTCAGATTTTTAAACCCAAATTGACAGAGTTTTCTGAAAATGGGCCCTTTATAGTTTTCAGAAACTTAATTATGCAAACTCATTTTAATGAAATCAGTTTTAAATGGTGTCTAGGAGGGAGTGAGCTATATTAGCATATAAAACACTTCACTGCTTATGACTTTAACGCTTATTAGATTAGTTACGTGGGTTTGCCTCTAGGAAAATAAATGCACATTTGTAGAGCCCTAAATAAATAAAATAAAATCCCACTTCAGCACCAAGTCGTTTGATATTTTTATTTATTCATGCCAATGAATTCTTCACTTATATGGGTATTTTACTTGCTAAAGCCTGGGGGTTAGACGTAATTGGTTGGATTCCCACTAAACTAGAAGTAGCATACAGTACATTATAATCTGTGTAGAAACTGATTTTAGTTTAATGAATTTTTGAAGTACATATGTGTAAATTCATCCTAGAAGGGACAGAAACTGCACTAAACTGCTCACCAGACTGCTTCCCAACAGCTCGTTGCTCAAACTCACTGGTAGAGTTTAAAGGGGTCATTCGGTGCCATTCAAAGACTGCTTAATCAAGTGATATTTTTGTTTAATAAATCCTCCCTCCAGGTTTTTTTTTTGTTATTCCTTATATCCCTGTTGTCCTGTGTTCCTTGGCCATCTGTGACAGTACTTACACTGTGGTTACATACTACATACACATCTAGTTACTATGTAAGTTCACAGATATCAGGGCCCTTTAATATAAGTGGGAACTAACAAAACAGTAGGAAGCCAATATGACTTCACCAAACCATGTTCAATCCATAGAAATGCCACACTATCAATTCAAGCTTTAATCTAAATCCTAAACTACATAGTTGATACACACTCATGTGTACACCTACTCATACAGCTCTTCAAACACACATTCCCTGTGCTGAACAGAATCGGGGTTGAGGTCAGGTTTTTTTTTTTTGGTTTTTTTTTGCTGTGTCATCCTTACACAAGTTAACCTTTAACTGGAGGTGGCCCAAAGCTTTTTGATTTACGATTTACGGAATTCTGCTTTGAGTTCAACAGAACTGGTTTCACAATTTTTTTATTTTTAGTCCTCAGGTTGTGAAGGTCAGAAACAAGCGGGCATGAATTTGTAGCGATCAGCCCCATTATATAATCGTCATGTTTTGTTTGGCTCCCTCACTGGCTTTCAAACTAGCCAAAAAACTTTGACTATGATAAAAAGTTCGGAGGTATCGTCGTTCTGGTGTCTGCTGAAATAGAAGGCAGAGAGAAACGGAATGATCTTTCAGGGAAATAGGAAATAATCTCACTGCCATGTGGCAATGCACAGCACTATAGTTATAGCTAATGGTTAGTTTTGGTTTTAGTAGGACGTTGGAGAGCTATAAAGTCAAAGCTGATGATATTAGCAGCCGTGGCCTGAAGACTCCAAACACACACACACACACACACACACACACAAAGTCTTGGGCAACATTGGTCTTTCTTATTTTTAAAATCAGAGTAGCTGTCATTAGTTCATAGAGGGTTATTTTATCGAAGTGACCACACAGAGTTTAAAATCGCGATAATTATTTGAATTTGTACATTTTCTTTCCATTTCATTTTTAAATTAGTTTAAATTATTTGGATGTTTTTAAAGGAACTATTTACAAGGAAGCAAGGAAATGCAATTTTGTGCACAAAAAGCACAAAGGATTGCAAAAACTTAATAATTCTGTGTGAACTGATCTTCACTACTTTAGGAAATTCTGGAACTGTTTCGCCATTTCCCATTTTGTGGAATGCCAATCTGTTATACAGTCAAATCCAAGCCAGCCAAGTATTCAAATTACTGTCTGCTTTATGCACTTTTTCATAATGTGTGGTTTACTAACATTATACAAGGGACTTTTATGGCTGCAAACTATCCTTCCTTTTCCCTCCATCTTGTCAAAACAATCTGGGAACCTCAGGTCATTCTCCTAAATCAATACTAGCTCACAAACAGTCACACATATAGTCAAATATGGTCCATCCTGACCTATTTAAAATACTGTTCTCAATAAATATAAAAAATGTTAGGCCACAGAGTCTAATTGTACGGTGCTTTCCTGTAGTACTGTTACTGTTTGTTTGTAACTTCAAAAATAAGTAACCTGGCAAAATTAGTAGTTGTTTGAAACTTACAGACTAACAAAAAACAGACGGGCTCAATCATCAGAAACATTATTTATCTGAACAAAATTAATTTTCTAAGTTGTACACATTTTTTACTATTTATGAATTATAAATTAAAGCTATTTGTAAATATAAACAGTTAAAAATAAATACTAAATTGTTGTTTTTTTTAATTCATCAATTAAATATTTTTTCTATTATAATGTATTTATTATAAATATTCATTCATTTATTTTTAAAATGATTAAGCTATATTCACATGTTCAAGTATTCAAATGTGAGGGCAATATAGTTCCCAAGAATACAGAAAATTTAAGAACCTTGAACTTTTCTAAGATTTTTTTATTAGTCATTTAGCTGTTATCTTCACAAATCATTTTGACAGGTATGTTGCATGATGTTGTGGGCTGTGAATATAGCTGAAATGTTGTGATATTAAACGCTGGGATTTATAAGAGTCTATAGTGGGTCACCATCACCCTGCTTAATGATTAACAGGAGGAGGCCTGTAAAAGAAGATCAAAACTGTGGGCCTTTCACTGTAAGAGCTGTGAGGACCATAGTAGTCTTAGTTTAAAGAAGCAACCATGAACCTGCTTGTGCTGTTGTTCCTTCTGGCGTCGTCTCATTCCTTTCCTACAGAACCCACCAATCCTGAACATCAGGCAGAGAGCCGTTTACGCTTTGCTGCTCTGGACGAAGTCCGGCTGTTGACAAATGGCCTCCTACAGCTGGGCCATAGCCTGAGGGACTTTGTGCAGAATACCAAGAGTCAAATCAATGATATTTTCCAAAAGCTTAATATCTTTGACAAGTCCTTCTACCAACTTTCTGTGCTGGCCAGTGAGATCAAGGAGGAGGAGGAGGAACTGAAGAAGACCACCGTGATCTTAAAGGCAAATAATGAGGAAATAAAGAGTCTGTCACTGGAGATCAACTCCAAAGTGGAAGACATCATAAAAGAAAGGAAGCACCTGAGGAGGCAGGTGGGCGGCTTGGAGGAGAAGTTAAGCGGTCTGTCCCAGAGTTTGCTCTCAGCTGAGCCGGTGGCTGAAATCTCCACGCTCAAGGTAAGAGCAGATCAGCAAAGAGTTGGATGTCTTCGATAGAAGCAGAAAATCTTTTTAATGTAATCTAGCAAGGTTATTTATATGTAGGGCATTTATTTACATTCTGGGGTTGACGATTGAAGAACTGTTTCTTTTTCAAGTCATGATAAGTGAATTTGAGTTAGCCACGCGTTGGCCACATGTTGAATTGGGATTTAAAGTTCAACAATTCCTAAAATGTAACAATAACTTGAGAGAGGAATTAATTTAGTCCAAGTTTTAGAAAATAACTTTCATATTTACACTATATTTCAAAATATTTATTTCTATCATGAATGTATATATATTGTTTAAACATCTAGATGGAAATATTTCTCTAAACTATGGTAAGCACTGTTAAATTAGCACAGCAATCAAAACTAATGTTATTTTTCTTTTTTATTTTACACCACTTTGTATTCAGATATTATTTAAAAAATAATAATATTGACAAAAATCTATTGATAATAAGTTAGCTCAGTATTTAAAAAATTAAGTTTGGAAAGTGGGAAGGTTAAAAAGTTCAATAATATAATGAATATAAATATTCAACAATGAAAGATATTCCTAAAGATGTGGCCAAGTTTTAATCAAATTAGAGCCTTACAGGAAATGTGTTTTACTCCCATGGTCCAAATAATAATTTATATAGTGAAATGTATATAAATTACACATATTTTAATATTTTAGTATGTGGCATTGTTACATGTTTGAATGTTTTGTTTTCTCCCCTGTGACCCAGTTTCTGACCCAGTGATTCTGTTCAGGTGTGCCTCGTTTATTATCTGTGATTGTCTGTCCTTTATAAGTTGCCTTCTGTCTTTTAGTTATCGTCCGTCATTATCAATGTAAGAGTGTGTGTTTCTCTGCTCCTTCATGTTCTTTGTGAGAATTAAAAGATGTTTAATCACAACGACTCTGCCTCAATGCCTTTTAACATTCATGTAATAATTAATTCCATCTGAATTCTACCTCCTTATTTTAATTTACCATTTTAATCTCTTTGTATGATTTTCTTCTAATTTACTAATTTAGTTTTTAATAATGCTTCTTTATTTGATTTAATTTCCTAATTTAATTTAGTCAAGATCTTTCAATGCAGTGCCACCTCAGTAAACATTTAGAAATTAAACTCTCATTTAATTTATGAATGGCATATAACTCCATGTCAGGTTCACAATTATGTTTGACAAAAGACCCCAAGACAGCAGGAAAAACATCTGGGACTCAAGCAGATGTGATCTCTAATTGTCTCTGCCATGCTTGAGTTTGCAAGACGTTTAGATGTTGTTGTTCGTTCTGTCTTTTAGGAGATAATTCTGACCCAAGAAAAGAGCATCACTGATCTGCTGAAGGCTGTGAGTGAACAAAGCGAGCAGCTCAACAACCAAAGGACCAAAATCAAGGGCCTGGAAAATAAAGTATTAAGATACCGTTTTACATTTTAGTATTCAGAAACCGTCCAGCTCAACTTGTATAGATTGGCTATGGTTAGATTTACTTATTGAGTGTAAATGTTCATTTTAATTCAAATTATTAAATATATGCCATGGTTGATGGCACCTACATTAACCCTGCCCAATACTTAATTTTAAACTTTTTGATTATTTCCTTAATTTTTACTGAAAATAAATGATTTTCTGGTGTGTTTTTAAAATGTAAAAGTGAAGAAAGAAAATTGTCAAAAGGTGGAATCGAAAACTGAGCATCTTTTGTAATAATGACTTACCCAATCACATGTTGGCGGGCGGAGTTAGTGTAAATAGCCACTGCCAATAAGGCTTAATGCACATAATGCAAATAGACACTCCATTAAAATATATAGACTAAAATACCAATGCTTTCAATTTCCTTCTAGCTCAACTCTGCCCATATCCAGGAAACCAATGAAAATTTGGACAAGAAGCACCAAAGCAACAGCCTCTCAGGATATCTACCGTATTTCACATCGGATGGGAGCTTCTCAAGCGGTATGGGATGCATTGCTTTGAAAATGTTACTGCATCAGTTGTAGAGCTTGTCAGCTTGTCTTGCAGATCTTCCCAAAGACTGCGGCGAGGTCTTCAGCCGAGGACAGAAATCCAGTGGCCTGTATGTCATTAAACCTCAAGAGTCACAACCGTTTCTTGTGAAATGTGAATTCACTGAGGGTAAGGATAAGGCATTTTCTTTCTCAGATCTCTGATTTCTGAAAACAGCCTTCCACAGAAAAGAGATTCTCATTAAAGTTTAAGATGACAGTCTCTCCATGATCCACAGAGGGAGTGTTCACTGTCATCCAGCACAGACATGACGGCTCTGTGGACTTCGACCAGTCCTGGGAGAAGTATGAAGATGGATTTGGGGACTTCAGTAGTGAGTTAAATCAAGAATGTTGTGCTCATAAACTGAATGTGTTCAGTCTGTGATTATAGAGTGCAGCTCAATGGAGTGCTCTGTGATTGGTGTTAAGAAGTCTGAATCTTAACGCCCTACTTTTAGTATCTTTTTACTGCATAATTTCACGGTATGTCCAGTTTGACCAGCATTCCTCTTTTATAACGTTGCCTTCCTTGTACCAATATGTTCTCATGAGACATCCTGGCATTAAAATGTTCAGAAGAAATGTAGTATTTGGTCACTCATGTGGTGAGAGCGTTGTCACAGTGTCCAAATAGCCACAGCTGTTTGGAATTGTTTTGTTAAATTCTGGTAGTATTGCAAAAAAAAGTGTTCCCTGCAATTAATATCAAATATTCTAAAATGTTTTACTTTCAAAATTGAAATGACGTTTAATTTTAAAATAAATGGTTGAAGGTCAGTGAAAATACGATAAACAAGCATTAACCATTAACTAGTGAAACTTTGTAATTTAGACAAAATTATATATATATAAAAAAAGATTAAACAAAAGAAAACAAGCATTTAACTAGTGAAACCAGTGGTAAAAAAACAAACTATTATATATATAAATACACACACACACATATATATATATATATATATATATATATTACAATTAATGACAAAAATAATGTTTGGAAATGTAAACTGGGTAACTCTTTATAATAACTGCACACTATGAATCATTAGTTAAGCATTAGTAAATGGTCAGTTCGTCTTTTATAAAGGATTGTTCCAACATTAATAGTCATTAGTAAGCAGTTTATAAATACAGTTATAAATGCCTTGTTCTTGATTTATAAGCATATCTAAATGTACAAAGGAGATTTAGTTATCTTCCTAACAGAACATATAAACAAACACAACACAGAGGGATACAGAACTATTAATTTCAAGATGTAAAAAAAATATAAAACTGTACAACTGTACACTTAAAAAAAAATGTTTCTATGAAACTTAAGGTTTCGAATGTACGATTAAATTTTTTGCATCTTGAAAAAATGTCTGTGTTCTATATCCCTCTGTATTGTGTTTGTTTTTTGTTTATTGTGTACTGCTTTATAAATGCTTTACAAGCTATAAATAGTCCTCACTTTAGATGAGCTCACAAAAACAGATGTCTGGGAACTACTAATGCTTGATAACTACCTGACTTAATCATTAATTACAGCAGGAACATGTGTTAATTAAGCATTTATTAACACACTGAACAACTTTATTATTGTGTTTAAATAATAAGATTTATTAATGTACATTTAAATAATTTATTAATCATTTACTTAGACTTTCTGAACGTTCTTATTAAACACTGACGACTCCTAAATAACTGGTTTGTAAATAACGTAATAATTAAAAAAATTATTTAAAATTAAAAAAAGTTAAATTGATTATTAATAAAGTATGAAAATACAATTATTAAACATTATATATATGCATTTATTGATGTAAACTGTTTACTAATGCATAATAATGTTGGAGCAATGGTTTATAAAGGATGAAATAAATGCTTAATGCTTAACTAATAGAGTGTAATTATTATAAAGTGTTACCGACTGACAAGCTACTGCAAAAGATAGAAATAACCATTTTTTGTTTGTGAAGATACTAGTGGCCTAAGACATATGCACAGTACTGTGTGCATAAATATGTATAAGGTATAAAATATTATTATAATTTATATAAGGTATAAATTATTGTTTTTGTTTGTTTTGACAAAAACATTTTTACAGTCTAAAAAGAGTGATATTTCTTTAAATAATCTGAACTACTGTTAATTATATTTTACCATACAACTATATATTATGGCATTGAAATGCTTTAGTACTCTAATGTAATACTATTATTCAGAGAGCTGGGTTTGTCAGATGTCTGTGTTTTGCAGGTGAGTTCTGGCTGGGGCTAAAGAAGATCTATGCTATAGCCCATCAGGGACACTCGCTCCTGTACGTTCAGATTGAGAACTGGAGGAAGGAGAAGCATTTCTTGCTTTGTCAGTACATCCTGGAAGACGCCACCTTCAACTACACCATCCATCTGAAGCTGCAGACCGGAGAGTCCAGCTCTGATTTGGATGAACACACTGGCTTCAGGTTCTCCACCAAAGACCACAACGATGGAAACCGTGATCCAAACTGTGCTCAAGACTACACAGGTACAAGGGATAGATCATAAGCAGATCTTTGCTTTGAGTGCTTCTGTGCAAAACGAATACATCAAGTAGTGACTTTTTGTAAATATGTGAATGATAGTGTGCTTGGAAATTGCCAACTAAATAAGTTTTCTCTGGATGACTGCTGCTGTTTCCTTTAGGTGGGTGGTGGTTTAGCGTTTGCGGCGACATTAACCTGAATGGCAAGTGTATTCAGAGCAGACCTCGTAAAAAGGGAACCCACTGGAAACCTGGCACGGGAACCACCAGCTTCAAGGCCTCAAAAATCTCCATTAGTCATCTCACAAAGCCACAAACCCCTTAATATCCACAGTATGAGGAGAAGCACAGTATTGCATTTATGCTGAACAACTGCATCTAGGTTTTTACAAAGTAACTGTTTAATGCATACAATAAAGTTCCCATTCTTGAGTATGAGCGTATCAATATGATGCAGTAAAAAAGTAAAAATGGGACATTTACTCTGTGATTAGTCCAGCGAGCTCCAAATGATTCAGTTTCTCCACAGTCGTCTTAATTACAATGTAATAAGTCCAACCAGAAACCTCTCATTTAACCTTCTGTGAGCCACTTTCAGCCATGTGTTTAAATGAGTCACACTGACCTCAAGATGCTGTATGCACTGTTGTACAGCTTTTGTTATTTTGTACTACTTCCAATACATGTATATTTGTATTAATTATTTTGTTAACATTAAATTCTAAATTATACTTTACATTTAGAGATGTATTTAAACTGATTAGATGGTTTATGGTTTATAAGTTTTGTAACATCTTATGTAATAAATGGTTAAAAAAAGCAATAAGATCAGAGGAAATTTCAGCAGAACAGAAATAGAGAGAGAGAGCAATAGAAATGATGTTTATAGCTGATGCAGCATCGCCCTCTGTTGATCACTGCCTATAAATGCAGTCATTTTCAATTAAAGCTCAATAAAACAGTACAGCTGTGTTAACTCTGTGCAAATTAGTGCCATTTGGACAATAGAAATATTTATTCAGACTCTCAAAAAGCAGGAGTATCTGTGAGTAACAGTATCTGCCCAATTGTTTGGTGTTTAAAGGACAACAGTCGGTAGTTCTTTATTCTGATAGTCCACTTTAGACAGTAAGTAACTTTGGAACTACATGTCAACAGTTATTAGTATTAGTAGATTGTCTGCTTAATATCTTCTAACACTTTTATTTTGATGGGTCCACAACATACTACAGACTGACTATCAGAAACTTTACAAGTGTATGTCAACTTATTCTACTAACCCTAAACCTACCCTAACAGTCTACTCTGAGATAAGTAGATATGTAATTGACATGTTGTCACAAAGTTATATTTAGCAGAATGTCTAAAGTGGACTATCAAAATAAAGTGTGACCCAACAGTCTTTATTATTTGCATTATTTACACAAAGCATGGGAAAGGCTTCATTAGAGTTGAAGAATAGTGGGTGAATGAGAGATGCTAATTAAGAAGGATTGGTATCATGAAACCTGGCCAGATGGAGCACTAAGATGAACTTCTATCCTTTCCAGCATAGAAGCTAAACAGAAAATACTGGGACAGAACAAAATTGTGAATAGGAAAGAAGCTAAAGTTAAAGTGTAATTTATTTCTATATAAAAAAGACATTTAGATGCACTGGTGACTTCATTCTTAAATTTTGCCTCAAACTCCTAATCTCCTGCTTATTAATACTTAAGGGAGTTGTTAAGTTTAGGAAAGAGGGAAGGATCTAAAATATGGTCTTGCTGAATAAAACATTAATATGTGATTTATAAGTATAAGTAAAACAGTCAATATACTTGTGTGCTAATAGGCAACTAGTTATTAGTGAGAATTGGTTCCAAAACTAAAGTGTTATTTATTTTATTTAATATAATAATATAATTAATAATATTATTTATTTAAGATGATGTTGTTGGCTGATATTAACAAAAATAATAATAATTAAGTATCCTGTTAATCAGTAATAAAAATGGGGAGACATATCTAGTTAAGTCTATAAAACTTTAGATAAGTCCTGCTAGGAATCACATCATCACTACATGGCATAAACCGATTGGCTTACAGCTCAACATCTAAATAGTTTGGTCCATTGTTTGTTGTAATCCAGTCATGCAGCATGTTGTCAGAAACCCTCTACCTCCCCCAGCTCCACCTGTCTAGATCTTCTACAGGTAAATATTGTAAAATGTGATATTTGTGGCTGCAGTTTGTCTTGCATGCTCATAGTGGATGCAACTTGCGCATGCACAGTACTTGCTCTGTACAGCAGCGTAGCAAATTTACCAACCAAGAGCAAATACATTATCTTTATAAAAACCAACCTGGGGTGTGTTTCCCAAACAACAATGTAACTCGTTGATTAACCACCGTAGTAAGAATACGGTTGCATCTCCGTCATTTGAACCACATTAGTTCAACAACATAGAGCCATTGTTAATGACGTCACACGCATGTAGTGGAGGAATAACATATGCTATTTAACTGATCAGAGATCTCCAAGATGCTGCTGTATTGAACTTGACACATATTGACTAATTTATTTTTTTTGTTCACTGTCATGCTTTATTTGATCTTTGAATCATCACGGGTTCCCTCTCATTGTCCATTAGCCATTTATGCACATGGGCACTTTTTAAAAACAGTGTTTTAATGGACGTGTAAAAGTACATAATTAAAACACATTTTATATTTAGATAGAATGTAAGATAAAGATAGTTATAGTTAGTTGCTTGTTAGTTTGCTTCTTGTGCGCAAGAGCATATTTATTAAAGCCCATATATCTTACTAACAAGAAACTATGCTTCTAACCACAGGTCCAAAGCTACGTTTGTGACATTAATTGCGAATGTTCGTTTGAACATTGCGAAACTTGCGACCTTACTAAGCTAACCATGCTTTTGGGAAACGCACCCCTGGTCTCATAAAATATGTACCTATGTGCACTTTTTGTGCAACACCGTTGCCACAGTTTCAAAGAGAAATGTACACTGAGCAACGTTAAAACACAGGTTCAATATGTGAACACTGGCACGTTTTTATTACGTTGATATAGGTATGGTTCCCTCTTTATATTAAGTGTCCCTAATACATGTGTACTTGCATAGTAACTAGATGTGAATGTAGTATGTAACTACAGTGTAAGTACACACCAGCATGTATGTAATTACTCTGATGTTACACAGCAGCGGGCAGTAAATTAGGCTTTAAATATAAATTGCGATTGGTGTCCAGAATGTTACACTTTATATTAAGTGGGAAGTTCCTGAGGAGTTATCCTCAAAGCTTCCAGCATATTAATATTGTTTTGAAACCTTAACATTACATTCTTCTAGTAGCTAATTGTCTGAAAATGACGCTTTATAAATCTAAACATTGTAAATTAATGTGAATTAAAGGAATTAAAGGATTAAAATAATAATTAAAGGAATAAAAGGTGTCAAGAGTTTTACTTCCTCTAGTGTTCATTTCTTTTGGAAACTGCATTAATATGTACTTATTGGAACGTATTTCGTGTCTCTAAAAAATGCACCAAGATTAAACTTTATGCCATGAGACCAGGTAAAAACAGACAATCAACTTTGTGAGCCTTTTTGTGTCCGAAATGTCTTTCTCCCTTTCTTGTCACAGCTGACCTGGTCTTGTTGCAATAAGAACTTCCCTGGGTCTTTTTTTATTCGCTTCCTTCAGGAGCCAGCTAAACCACCTGTTACGATCAACACATCAACAGAAATTTCATCCTAAAGGATTATAGATGTGCTGCAGTCAAAACTCAAACCCCCCTTTACTACCCCTAAACCCCACCCAGTTATCAAGCTATACGACCTGTTTTTCATTAGCCACAGATCTTGAATGATCCTGGTAGACTTAGCATATGTCAAAACAATTCATGTAGCGTTTACAAGCAGATCATCCCGGACCTATTTACTCAGCATCAGCTCTATTTAGCTTCTGAGTAAATGCTGAGTAAATGCCTCACATGAGTGAGGCCTCGCAGGTCATCTTATGCATCTGCCTCAACAGGCCTCTGGAGGCGAGCTTGTCTTGACAGTGATCACCATGCACATGTGTGAGAAGCTGTCTTCGGTTACCAAGTTTATTTTTAGCCTGATAACTGCCTCAGTCCAACTCTGGGGAATGCCATAAGGGCACAAGGCTTTTCCTCCTTCTCCTCCCGTACCAGTCAATCTCTCTCTCCTCTGAGAGGAGCTAACAGCTTCTCCTTCCTTCTTCCTCAACGGACTGGAGCAATGAACGATAGTCCCTTGCAAGTGCTGACTTTGCCTACTTCTCCGTACCCCGACCAGAGGCCCGGAACCAACGGCCTGAGGAAGAAGACCCATGTTTTCCAGTCTGAAAAGGGCTACCTGCACAACATCATTCAATGCATCTTCTCCTCCATCGACCTGCGGGACAGGCAGGGCTCCACTGTGGTGGTGGGTGGAGATGGACGCTACTTCAATTCGACTGCCATTCAGGTCTTGGTGCAGATGGCTGCCGCTAATGGGGTCAGTTGAATACATTCTTACAGTATGTTTTCATAGGAGGAACCCTACTGAACAAATTCCTTGTAGATACCATTTTCACTCAGAAAAGTATTTTGATGTAAAACAAACAATAATTTTTTACACTGTATATCACACGTCTCATAGACATCACTCGCCTGTCTATCTTTATACAGTAGTCAGCATTTGAGGTGGATCAAAAAAGTTCATCAAAGTTGTCCAAAGACAAGAACAAATTTTGGTTTTATGTTTTAGGACAACTTTCATTACATGTTTTAATCCACTTCAAATGTTGAATACTGTATTCCTGTATTTTGACGGCATGAAATAGGGTAAAAGCTTTAATGGAGCTAGTTTGTTGCTCACTTCTTTCCAGTTCTAAATTTGACACAAAATATATTTATTCTTGACACAATTATTAGGTACATATATTCAGGGCACATTACAAGCAAGGGTGACACTGTCTTTAATAGATTTCTAATTTTGCCAATTAGATCTGGCACAGGCGGAAAAAAATGTGTTGAGTGAAGTTACTATTGTTGATCTGGTGAAGTGCACTTTTTTAGAGCAGATACATGAGAGTGCTCAGTTTTGGCCTCCATTCTGGTGTTATATGTAATAGATATACCTTGTATTTTTAATGATATAGTGATAACGCTTTACATTAAGGTGTCATTTGTTAACATTAGTTTGTGTATTTACTAACATGAACAAACAATGAACAACGCATATATTACACCTTGTATTAACACACTCACATAAACTGTCAACATCTATAATAACTTATTAGTGTATTAGTAGACCGTTAGGAGAACATGCTGACATACTTACAGAGAAACTATAGTTAGTAAAATATCTGTTGGGGTACCATCAAAATAAAAGTGTAAGCAGGTTTTATAATACTAATACTCTAATGACTGCTAGTCGTTTTTTAAAATATCGACCAGTTGCAGATGGTGTTTTATTTACATGGGCTGGTGAATTTGTCAGGTGGGTCGTGTTGTGATCGGTCAGAATGGCATCATGTCGACACCGGCTGTGTCGTGTGTGATCAGGAAGATCAAAGCAATTGGTGGCATTATTCTCACAGCCAGTCACAACCCTGGAGGACCTGACGGAGACTTCGGCATCAAATTCAATACCGCCAATGGAGGTAAAATGGCTCACATATTTATGAAGGAAAGATGTCATATTTCTCTCAAAAATCAATGACAGAAATATGATATGTACCTAAAATAAGGCTCAAGTTATGATCATAAAGCATTATTTCCTAGTGGCTTTGGTTTTGTGGCAGCATAATTCCACTCAAATTACTATTCTACTATTTATATGACATTTTACATCTCAATATATTTTTTATACTGTACATTTTTTTACCAGAAGTAAAATGATATTAAGTAATTGGAAAGCCCACATTGATCTTTACAATATCAGCATTATTATTCCAAAACTTTATTTGGTTTTTTTTCTGATTTCTAATAAGCAAGAATGCAAAATGATCAAAAAAGTAAAAGTAAAGGCAATCTAAAAATTTATTTTTTAATTTTCTAAAATCCTGAAAAAAATAATTATGAACTTTTATAAATAAGGAATGTTTCTTAAGGAGAAAATCAGCTTTAATAATTTTTAATTTATAGTTTTTCTGTATTTTCAGTTTCTTATATATATTTAATACAGATCATATAACATGAAGTAGTCTTAAAACATATACTTTAATAAAATGTTTGTAAAATGTAAAATGTTTGTTAATTCCTCCACACAGGTCCAGCACCAGAGTCCGTCACAAATAAAATCTTCCAGTTGAGCAGAACCATAGAGGAGTTTGCCATCTGTCCTGAGCTCAGAGTCGATCTGGGGACTATCGGCAAGCAGTCCTTCGACCTGGAGAACAAATTTAAACCTTTTACAGGTGACAACTTCTGAGCTGTTGATTTGAAAGAATGCCATCTTTTTAAGAGATATGAACCAAATGGATCCATGTCCTGTCAATATTCTTTCATGGCAGTGGAAATTGTGGATCCAGTCGAATCCTACGCCAACTCGCTGAGGAACATCTTTGATTTCGCTGTTCTAAAGGAGCTTCTGTCAGGAGAAAACCACATACAAATCCGTGTAGATGCCATGAATGGAGGTGAGGAACCATATTTCTTTCCACTGATATAGAAAGGGACTGATATAGCCATTAAGTTCCCACCATTGCCAACGCTTCATCAAGACCATTTCCCACATTTTGAAAAGAGCATTTAAAGGAGCAGCTGCACCTACTTAATAGAGTTAGATGCTTCTGTGTGTGCCGGTTGGGATGAGTTTAGGCTTGCATTGCTGCCCACTGCTGTGTGAGATTGAATTTCAATGTATGTGCCGTGATCTCAGTGATTAAGATGAGCCATCTGACATAACACTAAAACCAAGCACAGCTCTCCACTTTCAAGGAGTAACACCATCCCACACTGATAAGCCCCTTGAAATTAAAGCAATCTTCTGAATTCATGTGTGTTATTTGAGCTGTAAAGTTTACTACAGCTAGATTAACTGCTGTGCTTACAAACATAGGCTGTGGCTAGAGTTTGATTCTTGTAACGACACAGTGTCACGACCAATTCATACGTACTGTACGATTTAGCAAAAATCATATGAATTCATACGAGTGAGGTCATATGAATTTGTACGAATTAGCCACCTCATGAAATATGTACGAATTGCCGTGAGACTGGGCTGATGTAAACAATTCTTTGCAAGTAGTTATTAGTATGCTTGCATTAATATACAAAGATTTAATATGCTTTGCATGGTTGTTAAGGGTATAGTACTACATAAAGAAATAAAAATTCTGTCATCAACTTATCTTCATTTAGATGTTTTGAAATCTCTCTCTCTCTCTCTCTCTCTCTCTCTCTATATAGTTCATTAACTGAAGTGAAAATTGGGTTCCAATTGTGTATTTCAACCCAACAATCTTATCAATAGATTCCTTTCTGTTCTAGAAATGTAGCTTTTTTATAGTATGGTTAAAATATATTTAATTTAGATGTGATTTACTGTTTTAGTCTTCATCAAATAAGCATATAAAACAACAAAATAAATTATTTAATTCAGTGTAAAAAAGCAGGTACTCTCCTTACACTTAAGTGGCCTAATTTAAATATACTACACTTCTATTTGAAATATACTTTTAAGATTTAAAGTGCAGATTCAATAAAATTAAGTGCACGTCTTTTTCAAAAAGGTAATGAATTCTGTACAGTTTTTAACTGAATCCAGAACATTCCTTCAATATAATTACAGTCCAATATTTCTTACCTATGTCTGTAGAGTTTATCAATAAGGGATTTATAGAAATTAGCTTAGTTTTAACTACTTTTCTTTACTTTTTCTTTTTCTTTACTTTAACTTTTTCTTTTTTTCATGCCTAAAAAGAGTTTGCATTTGCACAAGCTGACCTTGTTTTTTTGGTCCAGTTAAAATTGGTGTATGTATTCTCCGACTGTGCTTAAGAATAGAAGTATTATAATGTGTGTGCAGATATTTTGGAAACATGGTAAGCTGACACACCTGTTTCTCCAAAAAACAATGATAAAGATATTCTACTTTTGAAATGTTCGCTATGTTGCAGTGTCTGTATTTGTTTTCATCTGTGTGATTTCATCTACTACCAACATACCCAAGGTTGTAAGTTGACGGAAAACACAACATACTGTATATCAGCCACTGAAGCCAGCAAATGAATTGTGCCAGAGATCACAGATTCTGCCCAACCCAAGCTTGTTAGCTTAACTGCATGTCCTCAATCTGGCAACCCACCCTGAGCATCCAGTCTCAGGAGGAGGGAGCAAGAGAAACAACTCTCTTCAGTAACCTTTTTAAAATTACATACTGCACTGACTCTTTGAACCTCTGCTGGTTCTGCAGTGACAGGGCCGTATGTGAAGAAGATCCTCTGCGAGGAGCTGGGCTCCCCTGCCAATTCAGCCATCAACTGTGTACCTCTGGAGGACTTCGGAGGTTGCCACCCAGACCCCAACTTGACCTATGCCACTGACCTGGTTGAGACGATGAAGAGCGGACAGTATGACTTCGGGGCTGCTTTTGATGGCGACGGTGTAGGTGTTGAGACACTGACCCAAGCAGAAGTGCTCAAGTGACACTCAGCATAACATTTTCTTGACCCTGGCCTCACTCTCTCTCTCTCTTTCTAGGACCGTAATATGATCCTGGGGAAGCACGGCTTCTTCGTGAACCCCTCCGACTCAGTTGCCGTCATCGCTGCGAACATCTTCTGCATTCCTTACTTCCAGCACACAGGAATAAGAGGCTTTGCTAGGAGTATGCCCACCAGTGCCGCTCTGGACATGTGAATATTTCTCCTAAATGTTTCACACTGTGTAGATATGCACTTAACAGGACCGGCAGTATCTCCGCTCACTCTGCTGTTTTATCCAGGGTGGCCAGAGCCACCAAGATCCAGCTGTATGAGACCCCCACCGGATGGAGGTATTTTGGGAGCTTGATGGATGCGGGGCGTCTCTCGCTGTGCGGAGAGGAAAGTTTTGGCACAGGTAATGAATGTACCAAGAACTGTAGAGGATGTCAGTAGAAAAAAACAAAGCTAAAACCCAAATGCAAGCTAGGATATGTCCAGGAGAAAGAGGATGTAAATACATTTTTAAAAATTAATTCAAATAAATCGTCAGCTATGACACTATGGTGCTGTGGACAATAAAGCTCTTAAAATGCACTCTCATGATCTACTAACAACGTTCAACAGTAGATGTATGGATAAAAGGCATGACCTACAGTATCAGCTCACTTTAATCACATTATAACATAGTATGGAAATGACATAAAAAATGAATACAACTTCTTTGTATTTCCATTCCACAAAATTGTTCTTCAGATTATATCTTCTTATTTGGAATGCTGATTTATAAGACTGTTCAGTAAATGGCTAATTTAAGTAGGTAGCATATTATGTACCCTCAAAAGAAACAATGTTCAGCAGCATTTTCACATTACTGCTTGATAGTAAAAGACACACAATAAACTAATTATATATACCTGGGCTTTTCCTGTATTTTCTTCAAATGTATTGTAATTCATCACATGGTCATTACTAACACCAAAAAAACCTAAAGAAAAAATAGTTTCAGTAGAAATAACTAAGGAACAATTTAAATTTGTGTTAAAACACATTATAAAATTGAACAAGAATCAATGTTAAAAATAATTTATGGCTAATTTCTATAGGAAATGTATTTTTCATATGTGCAGTGCTGGGTAAAAGCTGTAGTAATAGGAATTATATAACCAAATTTTAAAAATAAATACTTAGATTATATTACATTTTAAAATACTCTTCACAATTGCTTTTTTCATTGATTATATATTACTTAACATTATAAACTAATTTTGAATTCATTATTTGCTTAGATTATAGTTTTAAAATATTTTACATCAATACCATATTTATATGATGTAATTTAATATTTTAAAGTACCCCTATTTAGACAGGTTCATATTTAGAAATATGAAAAACCAACAACAGGTTGACATGCACACAAGGTCAAAAAACTCTCTTATAATATGCATTTATTTTGACCTTATTTGTTCAATGAGTCCCAAATGATTCGTTCAAAGATTAATTTCTCCAAACAGTGTTTGTGAGCTTTTAACGCTCCAAACCCAGCACATAGTGGCAAGGAATTAATTAGCATTTTCTAAAAAGACCAACAAGTGAGCGGACAATATATCAAGTCAGCATGAAATTGCTTGGCATTCGTTTTAAAATTGACTAATTACATTGATTCAGAGTTTATTTTGAGAGACTTTATACACGGTGCACTTTCAGATTTAAAACTTTGCAGGATGTTTTCATTCACTTAGAGCTGTGTCACACACCGGCATGAAAGCTCATTTTCAAAACTCCATAATAAAGGCACTTTAAGAATGCGAGTCTGGGTCTAAGATAAGGATAACACTCTAAATTCTACATAAACTACATTTTGAGCATTCAGTACAGTTTTAATGCAACACCAAACAATTTCTTAATATTTTTAATTCTTAATTGTAACATAAAAATAGCCACAGTTAAAGTTTCTCTCCATAGGTTCTGATTATATTCGAGAGAAAGATGGGCTCTGGGCAGTGCTAGCGTGGCTGTCCATCCTAGCAGCGAGGAAGCAAAGTGTAGAAGACATTATGACAGACCACTGGAGAACCTACGGGAGGAACTACTACACCAGGTGCTCTGTCTATCAGCAAAAGATGCCTTCTACACATACTGTTCAGTCTAGACATTTGATTATAGATTGACGACATGTTTATACCTGACAGATTTGACTATGAGGAAGTGGATTTAGATGCGGCTGTGGAGATGATGCTGGATCTGGAGCTGATGGTTTCAGACAGGGCTTTCATTGGGCAAGTGTTTAGTGTGGGGGAAAAGAAATACCAAATGGAGGCGGCGGACAATTTTGAGTACAGTGACCCTGTGGATGGAACCATTTCAAGAAACCAGGTAAAAATAAATAAATAAAATAAAAAGATCAGCAAAAAAAAACACATACTGTTTCTAACACGTAAACATTCCCTGCAGGGTTTGCGGATCACTTTTAAAGGAGGCTCTCGCATCATCTTTCGTCTCAGTGGGAGCGATAGTTTCGGAGCCACAGTTCGACTGTATATCGACAGTTATGAGAAAGACATAAACAAGCTCTTTCAGGACCCTCAGGTAAATTGTGACTAATTCACATATACTTTTAAAATCTGATGCTTCAAATGCAGCGCTGGGTAGTAACCAAATAATGTAATCAGATTCCATTGTAATCAGACTATAGCTACTTTTTTATTTTGATTGAACATTATTCACACAGTAGCAAGTAAATTATTCAGAATTTGTTCCCAACATTTCTACGCTGCATCAGCACATGCTTTTTATTTGAACTATCATTCAGTGGTTTTTCAACCATGTATTTGCAAACACATTAAAACGTACTTTATTTCTTTTTTACATATAATGCAGGGATTGCTGAAATATTTTGTCAGCCAAACCTCTTTCATCTTATAAGTTTACTTGAAGCACATTTTTTTGTTTTATTTTGATTGTTATTATTAAAATTTGACACTTTTTATGATGTAATTAATCATTAAATTTCATAAAACTCACAAAAACCCTGCAGTATATTTGATTTCTTTTTGCATTTTTATAATAATGTGATGATAAGATTATCCTAAATTAAATCAATATGATAAACAGGTCAAAAGGCCCTTAGGCCTGCTGTACTTTAAAATGTGTAATAGTAACATACGTCATGTAAATTTCAATGTAGAGTCAGTGATGGACCAGACTAACCAGCACTAGGTTTATAATCTTTTGAGTTATGAAAGGTTGTTGTTTTTCTGTCACAGGTGGCGCTGGCGGAACTCGTCACCATTGCCCTTCAGCTTTCACAAATACACGAAAGAACCGGACGAAGAGGCCCTACTGTTATTACATGATTATATTAAATGTCATATTTACAGTTTACAGTTTTTTAAATAAACATTGTTATCGGTGTAATTGCAGAATCAAAGCGATATAAAGTGTGCAGACGTTCTCGAAACCTTAACTGTTACCATTGCTTAGCTCATGAATATTAATTACGTCACTTGACGCACCAGGAAAGTTACCAAGCAGCTCATTTAATATTCATGAGCCAACTACTGACTGAGCGAGCTGCTGCCCAACGACGAGTTTCACTTACAAACAAACTCTGATCTGAAACAATTTAATACGCGATTCCAGCACTGTTCGAGTGCAAATGATTTATTAATTACGGGTTTTGATGGTAAGTCCTTATAAAAAGACTATAAAAACTTGACCTCGTCGTTATATTGTTATATAAATTTGATACTAAATGTCTGTTAAATGGTGTTGCACGTTTCTCTATGTTATTGTAATGTAATGTTTTCCCCCTAAATGTGCAAAATGGTCAAAAAATAACTTAACATTAACCCAAAAGCTGCATCCGAGAAATTGTTACAAGGGACAATAAAATCTCTTTTGAAGCTTCCAGTAAAAAAATTTAATAAAATAATAATAATTCAATTTATTGATTATTGCAGTACCACCAAAAGGTTACATGCACACATGCTGTGATATAATTCACACTCATTTTTAATAATTCACCTGCTGCTTAAGGAATCAGTAACAATGGAAGCTTATCACCTGCTGCCTGGGTCTCCATCAACACAAGCCATGAAAAATAACCAGAAACTGAAGGGTAAGCATATCCCAGGAACTCCACCTTTCGCACCATTACTACTAAATAATATTTATGAACTCATATTATGACGAGTTTTTTTATACCTGTTCAAATCCAGATGCTATTGAAGGTGTGGGGCTGAAGTCAACAGAGAGGCAAGGGCGCTAATCTTCAGAATCTTTTACTGTAACGTAATAGATATCATACAAATATAGGCTTTGTAAACAAACCAGCTCCTCTTCTTTACAAGACAAGTGTGTAGAATCGCCTTTGAGGGGTATCTCGGCATATGGATGAAAATTGCCACCACTAACCCAGAGCTTCTGAAGGGAAATCAATGTAAGTGATTTCATATGACTGTGTTTCAGTGGAATACTGTACATAAATAGAGAATATTTACAGCTTTTTTTGCAATCTTTGCAACTTTTTCATTTGTATTTGAGAACATCTCACAAAGACCAGGTTTAATTATATTTTGAGAAATGGTTTGCCAAAGTTAATTGATATTCCTTGTTTTAGATTCAGATGAATTTATCAGCTGCAGAGACAGATGTGCAGTCCCATCAAATGGCAGTCAGACAGATCGTCTCGTTCAAGCACATCGCAACATGTCAGTTAGTGTTACTCCTTATATGTAAGCTCAGTTAAAAAATTATTTAAAAATTTTGTTTAAATATAGTTTACATTTTTTAAGTAAAGGGGCACTCATAATATCACTCTATTGCCTTTTGTACGGACTCCTGCATAATGTTTTCCAATTGTATCTCAGCTCCTTGTAGGACCACAATTGCAAACTAAAGCTTGTTTAGATTAAATAGTCATAATTATGATCTAAAAAGTTGAAAAATAAGTCATAACTGACATAGTTTAAGTAATCATCAAATATTTTTTACTGAAATTAAATCTAGAAATTGACAAATGATGAAACATCATAAAAATACAATATTGTCTATGTGGTGTGTAACACAGCGTTAATGAAAACATGCTGCAAAGGTTTTAATCTGAGAGTGAACTGTATAAAGTTATTCGACTCATGAACGCTATTCGTTATATATAGCATATTATCCGCCTACTTGTTGGTCTGAATAAAAATGCTAATTAATTATTTGCCACTAGGAGCCACTTTTGGAGCATTAAAAGCTCACAAACACTTAATTTTCATTATTAATGAAATAAACCAATCAGCGCCAAGCAAAGAAGGGGTTTGGAAAAACTGAACAAATCCTTGAGCAAATAAGCTAAAAATAAATGCGTATTATAAGAAAATAAGTTTTTTAACTTCCATGCATGTCAACCTGTTGTTGGGGACTCCCAAAACCAAAATATAAAAACTTTTAAAAGGGGAACAGAAAGTACTAGTTGAAGTGTCCCTTTAAGAATTGCACTCTACATACTGTTATTCAGTGGATATGATGTGCTTTAAAGTTCAAAGTTATTATAGTTAATGAAAACGAACGAAAAGACTAAAACTAGAATTGAAAAAGCATTTTCGTTAACTGAAATAGAAATAAAAACAAGAGTTAAAAAAAACGAAAACTAACTGAAACTTTTTTGTGTGTATACAAACCTAACTTAAACAAACTAATATAGCAAAAACGTCCTTCGTTTTCATCTTTGTAAATAAGCCTCCTGGGTTTAATTAAAATCTTTACTTCACGCTGCCAGTTTTAAGCCAGGTGTTTGACCCGTATGGCAACACGTAGTCTGTGACGTCACATGTCCACAGTCTGTCCGTGAGTTGGAAGAAAGTGGATTATGAGTCCTAGGGCTGGGCGATATATATCGAATGATATATTATGCACATCTCGCCAGTAAAGCCGGTTCTTTGATTCAAATCTAGTGTCTTCTTGGACAAACCTCAGTGAGTCTCTGGAAGAGCCGCACAAGCTCGAGCTGGTTTTCACAGCGCACACACCTCTCTCTGAGTCTGATGAGAGGAACAGAGCTTTTGGTTAAAATAGATATTATGTTGCTTCTAACTCACTTTTACATGCAAATATAGCCAAAATCACAGCATAGCCATTGTTTATATCTTATGTGTACTTGACTTCAACAGACAA
>JAUMHI010000034.1:144661-155067 GCA_032359435.1 Enteromius unitaeniatus
AACTGAATTTGAAAACAAAAAGTCAAAACGAAATAAAAACTAAAACTAATGAAAAATCCAAAACTATTATAACCTTGCTTTACTTTTACATATATGGGTAGTTGATATATCCATGTCCTATGGTGTAAAAAATCAGAAAAATAAAAACCTCTAACATTGAAGAAACCTCTCTTGTGACTCTACGAATGAAGATACATTTGTCTCATGTTATTTGTGTACCGTTTTACATTTTTGCTGTCACACCAAAGGACACAGTCCAATTTTTATTTGTCAACTACCTACACTATACACGTTTTTTAAATATTGAAACACCCTTGCAATAAACCCCAGCACAGTAAAAGACTCTAAGCCAGTACTGGTCCTGGAGGGTCACTTAGCTGTTCGATTAGGGTTGCAGCTAAAATTTGCAGGACAATTGCCCTTGACGACCAGGGTTGAGAAAGCCTCTGTAATGTTTTACGGTCATTATGTGCAGCCCTGTTCACAAGCTTCCAAAGAAACAAACCAAAGCGAAACACGCGCGAGTGCAACGCATGAGAAGACTCTACACGCAGTGCAAAGCTCCAGGTGAGTCCTCCTGTAGATCTATCTGTTGTGTGTTCTTTCAGAGGCCTCACCTCACCTCAGTTTCTGCTGTGTCCCCCACTAGACCCGCTGACCCCCCAGACTCCTGGAGCTGCTCTGGGTCCAAATGAACAGGAACACTGGGAGCGAGAAATGGACGAACTGCTGGAATGGACTCACTCCCTTTCTTTCAAAGAACTAGATGAGCAGCTGTATGCACACATTTAGAAGTCACAAAATGTTTAATGTCTTTTTTTTAAATGATTTAAAACATTTACAGTACAATCAACGGAATTTAACAATCAGTAATACTTAAAGTAAATGAAATTACATTCATAACTAAATATGCACCTTGCAATTAATTAGATCTTTTTTGTTTTAAGCCATTTTCCATCATCAGGCTCTCACTGCTTTAATGTTAAATTATTGTTTGGGATATGGTTTGGTTGTCCCCTATGGCACTAATAACAGAGCTGATAATACAGCTGCATCAGTCGTTGCCGTGGTAAAGCAGTACAGTACTGTACGAGATGTAAATAGTGACTGTATTAAAAATGATGAGATATTTCTGTTTGCTTTACTCAAAAAGCACGCTTGACCAGCAATAGAGAAAAAGCACACATTAGTGCTGTGCCAAACCACAACTAGAGCCATCAGGCTACCGGTGGAAAAGCAGTTATATATTACTATATATTATTCAGTTTATATAACAAATACACCCCCTTTCACATTAAGGCACCTCTGTGTTTTATCTTTCATAAAACAAATCATATGTGTATACATTATGGGCAATCCGTTCAAATTAGCATTAAATTTACTGAAAGTCTTTCTTTGCATTACTAATTACGTAGGAAAAAAGTTCTCTGATTACGTAACTTGCGCTACTTGTAATGCATTACTCCACAACACTGCTGATCTATAATAGAGATCATTACATATAGATCAGTGGTTAAAATATGCTTTTTAAACAATTATGGCACAAATACAGTAAATTGGCAACCACAAACCTTACGTTGCACGATTCATTTAAATGCAGATTTTTTGCAAGGACATTTCGACAAATGTTTATGCAATAAGGTCAGCCACAAAAATAACTGTGTCCCTTTTTTCACTGCATGTCCTTAGTAAATATTGTTTATGAGTTTTCTTAATGCCGAAAGAGCGTTTGTATTGGTGTAAGCTAAATCTGAGTTTGGTGTATTAAGCAAGCTTTTACAGAGGTAGATGATTAACTGGCAAATATTTAAAGAGAAAGTAACATGCATTGTTTTCTTAGAATAATGAGAAAGTTAAAACATGAATCTGTGTGTGTGTAACTGATGTGATCAATGAAGGCTAGATGTTATCTCTATTGAGAAGAAACTCAAACTCTTTGATCAGGCCCTTGAAGTCCACTCTGTTTTCTGGGGCGTGACTCCAGCACCTGCGCATCTGAGCGTACACCTGCAGACACAGATACATGTCTATAAAAGTGTCTCCGCCCCTAATAGAATTTAATACATTCAAGAAATCAGAGAAAAGAGATATCTCACCATTTCAGGGCACGATTCTGGACGTGGCATCCTCCAGCCTTTCTCAAGAGCTTCTACCAGCCTGGCCATGGTCATCTGCCCTTGAGACCGGCCAATCGTCTGCAGGAAAACCTACCAGACAAACATACAGGAACAGGCATTAGCAGATGAGTCACTGTGATCATAATACCTGAGGTAATTGATATCAGGTTTGTAATGCTCACCTGTGGAGGGCTGTTCGCGCGGTCACAGTACGTCATGATTTCAAAGAGAGTGACCCCAAATGACCAAACATCAGAGGCCTTATAGAACTTACGATTAATGAGACATTCTGGAGCATACCTACACAGACAGGACATGACTGGGGGTTAGCTGGACCTTCAGTGGACATCTGTGCATATACACAGTAAAACCATAGACTTAAATTGAAATAAAATTAAACACATGCTTTAAAAAAAAAATAGTGTAAGGTATTGTTTGCTGTATGAAAAAAGTCAATGCATATCAAATGTTTAAAACGTTTTCTGTTTCCATATATTTAAATATGTAATTTATTCCTGTGATGCAAAGCAGAATTTTCAGCATCATTACTCCATGTGATCCAAGTGTCACTTTCAATCAATTGAAAACATCCTTGCTAAATAAAAATATTAATTACCTTTAAAACTGATAATTTAAAAATTAATAAAATACTTATTAATAAAAAAAAAACAACATATATATATATATATATACAAAATAAAGAGTTTATTTGCAAAAACAAATAACATTTTTTTATGTTCAAATATCATGTTTTTTATTATGTTATCATGTGTTCATTGTGTTTATTACCTAATCAAAAAACACACCTGCAGTACGACTAAGATTAACTGGAATGCACAATGAAAAACATGATTTTTGAGTTAACTCTTCAAATACATCTTTATGTATGTAAAGGAGTGGAAGGAGGAGCGAGTGCTTTACCAGTACACAGGACTGTCCTGTTCTTCGGTCACTTTGTAATATTCCTTATCATCTTTGATACTCTTAGTCAGGCCAAAGTCCCCGATCTTCACAAGCAGTTCATTCTCCACTAAGATGTTTCTCGCTGCCAGATCCCTGTGGATGTAGTTTTGAGATCCCAGGTACTCCATACCCTGACAAACACACAATATTATACTGATTTATACCAAAACATGGCAGTTATAATGGTAGTGATCGATACTGTTCTGCAGTCTAAAAAAGCATTCTGAAACTTAATTAACAAATAAAAATCAATATAAGTGAAAATAGGTGAAGTTAGCTGTATATCTCTATATGTCTATAGCTATCTGTTGTATTGGCTATATTACCTGACATATCTGAAGAGCATAATGCAGCAGTCTCTTCTGATCGATGCTGGGTTTGTTACGGGGCAGGTATTCTTTCAGACTGCCAGAGGGTAAGTACTCCATAATGAGTTTGATGTTCGATCCTCCTGAGTGACACACATTCAGCCCCAGCAATAATGCAGTAAGTATATATAAATGGGCAACATTAGTAACTTGGGTATATAGTCTTAGTTATGAAGTTAAAAAGAAACTGATGTACTGTGTGTAAACAGGGCTTTTGTGTTTGTAGCTGTGCTCATGACTTGCCTTCATCATTGCAGATGCCTTTGTATTTGACAATGTTTTCATGGTAGAGGTTTCTGATGGTGCTGATCTCTCTCCTCAGGTTGCTGCTCTCGTTTTCTGTTTTCAGAGATTTGACAGCCACCAGCTCACCTGTCTGATCTCCCTTAGGATCATAAAGACACAGTTCCACCGTCCCAAAGTTACCCTGAATAAGATTGATAAAGAACAATACAAGCAGATAATGAATCAAGAGCACATTAATCCAAGGGGATTGTGGGATTTAGGAGGGATGAGAGGAAATGCAAGGATCTCATTGTGAATAAATCAAGTGTGAGACTGCTTTTACTTGGTCCAGATTTCCAATTATAATCACTAGTTCGTAATTCGAATGGAATTTGAAACATATTCCGGTTAAAATCTGTATAAAATTTATAATATACAACTTGGTTTTGTTGTACTGGGATTACTGGTAATCATAATAGTCCTTTTGGGAACAATAGTGTTGTTACTGTTAAATAAAACTTATTATAAAAATATAATATAATATAATATATAAATCTGACATATATATATATATATATATATATATTTAGATTATTAAATTATTATTAGATTAAAGATAAATAGAAATATCTAAAATAAAATACAAACTGATTTAAAAGAAATACTAAAAATGAAATGAAAGCTTATTCGAAATATAAATAAAAAATTATATTATATAAATAATATTAGAATAACACTAAATGGAAATGAAAATGACTCCAGAAAATAATATTCTATAAATAATAATAAAATAAAATTTCTTCTATTAAATTTTTTTTCCAAATGCTTCTAGTGCTTTCCAGTACAGTTCAGTAGAAATCATTTACATGATCTTATATTTGATTATGGAAGAGGAACAGTGTATGACAATCCTAAACCTGGAAAAGTCCAGTACCTCTCCAAGTTTCCTGAGTTTCTTGAGAAACCTTCTCTTGAAATCTGTGGGATCAGTCTCTTGCGGAGGAATAGCTTCCATAAGGTTAAGCGCTGTAGGTAAAACAAAAGTGTTTTAACATTTAAATAATACAATTTTTTTAATCTAGATTTTTTTCCCTAAAAAATTCCTTATTTCTTTTGTTAGAGTGAAATTAAAATTCTTCGACATAATGGATGACAAAAAGTTATTTTTATTTTTTTTATCTATAGAATACAGAAGAGGTAAAGACTATTATTGTCAGTGATGACTGTGTGATATTATGTGATGGATACCCTTCTCGTGCTGCTCTTTGATGCGGCCCAGCTCTCTCACTATGGCTCTGAAGAAGGGTCTCTTCTTGGGGTCATAGTTCATGCACTGTGAGATCAGATCAGCCAGTTCACTGATGCTGGGAGTGACCAGAGTACCGCACACCTCGTAGAATCGCTCTTTCTGTTTATGCACACAGGTTAGAATAAAAGTGTTATATTCAGAAAAAAGGCCAATAATGCAAAGTCATATTAGAAGAGTCAGGCACCTCTGAGAGTTTCTTTTCACGCAGCGGCACCTCGCCATTGTAGCAGATCTCCCAAAGCGTGGTCCCAAACCCCCACTTGTCTGCGGCAATGCTCAACGCTTTGGGGTTTTTAACACACTCCGGAGCGATCCAGGGGATCCTGTCAATACACTCTGAGCACAGGCACAATCAAGAGCATTAGTAGTGCAAAATAGACTCTAAAATACATTATACTGATTATTATGTAACACTTACAATGCATTCGGGTCTGTTTTGACCTGGGCTGCATTTCCCAAAAGCATAGTAAGCTTAAGTACAGTGTAGACCCATTGAAACCAATGGAGCTGCTATCAACTTACTATCAACACTACAGATCAGTGCTGCCAACTTAGTGACTTTGTCGCTATATTTAGTGACTTTTCAGAATTAGGGTGCACTGAATAACATTATGTGACCTCAGAGAAGCAAGATAACATGACTTAATGAATATGCAAATTGACATATGACATCATCTAGCGACAGGCATCTAGCAATCTAAAGCGGGTTTTAAATCGGATGTGTGGAAGGTTTAATAATTTTTTGCTGTTAAAATTGAAGTTCCTGTTTCAAAGTTTACAGATAGATGCTAATGTGTGCCATTGATATGTTCAGTGTTCATGTAAACTGTTTAATAAACACTTCTGGCACTTTTTTTGAGTCTCTTCATTAGTTTTGTTTTTCCTGTAAATGATTGAATAAATACCGTACCATGCCATTCATACCAGGGTACTACTGTATCGTGAAGTTTTGATACCGTTACATCACTACTTATGTAACAAAGTTATGGAACAACCGATTGTAATTAAGTAGATGTAACAGGCAGCTGCTGTTACACATGTCACAGACTGAGTCTGTTACACAGATACTTATACTTATGTACAATCTTGATACACTTTATTTTAAGTAGCTTATGCCTGTGTAATATTCTGTAAATATAATGTATCAGTAGCAGCCTATTACATCTACATAATTACTAACTGTAAGTACAAACGGTTCCATAACTTAGCTACATGGGAAATACGTTTTGTTTTATGTAAATACAACAACTACTACTAAGTACTTACTAGATAATAGCTCTGTACCAAAAAATAGTTTTTAGTAGGAACACAAAACTTTTTAAGACCATCAAAATACATTTTTTTAAAGAGATATAAACATTTAGATCATTTTTACCTCATTTTGTATGGAGGTGTCAAAAGTACTTGTAAAATGATTTATGAAGTTATATTAGTGTCAAAACACTTTTGTAATATATATTTAGCCTGTTCTCCTTATCTCATACACTTTTGGTCTTAATCTTGGACTGAAAAATATGACAACGTACACCTACTGACGATTGCAGAATGCTAAATTGATCACGTTTTTCATCTGAAAGTAAAAGTTTATAAAGTAAAAAGAAATGATTGTGTAGAATTTGCTGTTTTGATGTTGTTTTCGTAGAAACAATATGCAAGTTTCAATGTTTTTGAGTAATCATGGGTTAAATGTTATTCACCTTACATTCTTTCTTACTGGGTTATTTTGATTGTGACATACGATGATTGATCATGAATATTCTAATAGTTTCATTTCATTACAGTGTATTATATTAATAATATTTTTTCATGTTATTTAAAAAAAAAAATCTTAATAAAAACGCAGTTATAACATTGTAGTAACATTCAATTTTATCACATTAACTGAAGTTGTTGATAAAATGTTTAAGATTAAAAAAAAAAGTTAAAAGTTATGAATGTTTTACAAAATCCCCATTTTACAGACCCCAAATGCAAAAATAGTTTACAGATTTTAAACGCATTATTAGGGTTAAATTATTTGACATTTAATTGCATACTTTTATGGAGTAGGGCTATACAGAGGCTCTCTGGATGAGTGTGAAGGAGTGTGTGTTACCCGTTTGGCTGAGCACAGCGATGGACAGTCCAGGATCACTCAGTTTAATGAAAGGACCCCCTTGTCCTTCCAGACCATCGAGCTTCAACAGAACATTTTTAGCACAGACATAGCCATGAACGAGCTTTTTATCCTCCTGAAAGACAGAAAATAAGACGTAAAGTAAGCCTCAAACATCCTATTAAAGAGTTCTGAATCATTTATTTACTTCATGAGTAAAGCATGATATTAAACTACTACCCCCTAGAAAATGGATTTTCCAGTTCATACAAAAAAAACACTGACTTCTGAGTTAAAATGTATACATTAATTTTGGCTGACCTTTAGGAAAAATCTGTAGGTTGTGTAACTGTACAGTCTCTGTAGAAGGCTTTTAGTTTGGCGTAACCTTGCATTATTGTTTCTTTTTTATTTAAAGAAAAATGATTTTAAAACAAATTAAGATAACTATTTGGCTAACTAGGCTAACTATTCGTACACCTTACATGGTAAACTCACAAAGCAAAATGTACAAATAAAAGCTAATTCAAAATATGAATGATACAATATCATTATGGTTAAATAATACTAAAATTAAAAGTCCTAAAATCCCTGACCCAGAAGCTGTAAATATTTCAGAAAATGTCAACAAGGCTGAAACCGAAATACTTTACCAAATAACTGAGGACACTGGAAAGCTGCTCCGCAACTTGAAACTTCCAGGAGGGCGTGAGTTCAGAGCGATGATTTCTCATGAACAGATCCAGAGGGCCGTGCTGGACAAACTCCTCCACCATAATAACTGACAGAACAACAACGAGACATGAGATCATCTGCAGACACAAGTCAACTACTTCTTTAACTTTACAAATACAAATAAGTAGTGCTGTATTTGTGTCTGGTGGAACGGGCACTTACTGTCCATGCTGTGCATGCATACGCCATACATCAGAACCATGTTTTTATGGGAAATCTGCTGCATTACACTGACTGTGTCCAGGAAGGCCTAAGAGCAGGAGATCAGGGTTTGTGAATTACCAGAAGAGTAGTCTTCCTACTCTGTATGTATGTGGTGCTACTTACAGAAATGTGTCCTGCTGCCAGCATCTTCAGAACCACATCCACCACCTCATGACCCGACACACCATCGTCATCCTCATTCCTCAAAATCAGCTTCCCAGAATAGATGTTTGTGCAGGTGCCTTGGCCCAGGTGTTTCTCCTGTTTTATAAAAAACAGGTTCAAAACATTGCTCTCCATTTCTAGGCTCCAGATAATATTTGTAACGTTCAGCTGGATGTGCCCATCCAGACTACTGGAGGGCACTCCAGCGCCCAGAACTCCTGTTGTGTGTTTTTCCCTGTTTCTCACTCCAGGACTTTTATTATGAATTCATGTACTCTTTTCTGTATGTTCTCACCCGGACTTTTATGTTGAAATCATTGCCACAGCTATGTGCTTGTTTTCTGTGAAACAGTTTTTAGATGTCCAACCTGAGTGATGTCATTTCTGAGGATCCTATGGATGACTGCATTATTGAAGGAAGATTGTGGCGATGCTGAATCTGTCCTTGTCATCATGACCAGGTTGGATTGTTCTGTGAAGCAGTAAACGGACGATAATTCATGGTTCTGCAATCTTCTAAGGCATAAGGATGATTTTAATACAGTAATAATCTAATTTCCCTAGCTAAAAATAGTAATAGTTATTATTATTTAACTTTCCTTGGTACTTTTCTAGGCCTTGACAATGTTATTTACTTGGCAGTCAATGGGACACTTAAAAGCTCATATACTTAACATGACAAAAATGTACTTCAAATACATTTGTAAATATTTATTTTTAACTAGGTATACAAGAAAATTACAAAAAAACATTTTAACTATCCTAACTTTCCATGCCAATTAATTAGATTATACTAGTGTTTCCTAGGATTCAGTTTTTCCCTGTTGTTCCCTACATAATGTAGACTGCCCTGTTTTGGATGATATCAGCATAAATCCTTATCATTTTCTGGTGCAAATACTGTACTTTAAAGTAATTTGACATTATCGTTAAATACCAGCAATAATAATTGTAATTTTGATGACATAATAATGGCAATATATACCCGACCTCAACCCAATTGAGCTACTGTGGGAGGAACTGGACTGTCTGTAAGAAGTGTCCGACCAGTGTGAATCATGTTGGGTCAATCCTTCAGGAGGCTTGGAGTAATATATCAAGTCAATGTTTGAACAAACTGACAGCTCGGATGCCCAGATTATGTAGAGCTGGAATCGCTGCTAATGCGGGATATTTGGATTAATGTAAGTATTTTCTATGTATAAACTCTTTATTTAATAAAATATTAAAAAGGATTCATGCCAATATTGTCCAAAACCCACTTTTCTACGGTGTTTCCAAACCTTTGGAGGGCAGTGTACAAATATAAAAATAATAAATATCAAATATAAATAAATATAAAAATCTAGTGCAGTTTTAAACTGAAAGGAAATTATTTAATTAAGAAGACACAGATTACAAACTGCTAACTATTTATATTTGAAATACCACTGTTGCTGTGAAGCTCCAGTACCTTTGGGTTGGGGTGGACAGCCACGCTCAAGTCTTAAGCTGGTCTGGTCTGTTGTGAGACACTGGCCACACAAGTGGTCCGTCAGCTCTCTCAGAGTGGGCTTCACAATATCTGTCCCTGTCAGGAGGAAGCCCTCTGTCCTCGCCTCAATCTGGAAGTTTTTGAAGGATTTGGTGATGCTGCCGTGACAATCCTTCTAGAATAAAAAAGGTCAGTTTTGCGTTACTTATATTGATGTCAATATCCTAATTTAACTCAAACATATGTATGTACATTTACCCTGCTCTATATTCTGCGTTTGCTTGGCATACTGAACTTTTGCTGAGGTATACAGTATTTCCAAAAGCGGCACATACAATAATAAAGCGGGTACCTCATTGCATATGACAGTCAGGAGAACATGATCGAAGTCGTGAGTGCTCCAACGCAGCAGGTACATGCCCTCCTCATAACCTTCTTGCTTGAGTTTATGGATTGCATATTCAGTACTGAGGGGTACAAAAGAGATACAACCATCAAATGACAGCTGATGTAATGGTATATTAGATCTTTTTAGATACTGAAAAACAAACAAATTAAATAGGCCTACAGAAAGTTAAATGAATTAAGGAATGAATTCAAGTTGAATTATTAATACACCACCACTGTAAAGTTGGGAGTTTTTGAAAGAGGTCTTTTATATAATCACCAAGGCTGCATTTATACAGTAAATACAGTGATATTGTGAAATATTATTACAATTTCAAAGAGTTTTATTGTAATATATAAAACA